>PVKA01055942.1:0-10115 GCA_004027165.1 Ctenomys sociabilis
TATAGCACTGATCTTTGACCTTTGGTGTAGAGCTTTGGTGCAGCTATAACCTTAGCTTGTTATGAGATTTGGGTGCCAGTCTATTAAGTTTGAGATTTTCCAGGTATGCCTATCCTGGGTCTAGCTGTTGTGTTCAGTTCCTTTTTTGCTGCAGCTCCTTTGGTTCCCCTCTGTTGGTTCCCGGGGTCAGCCCTCCTGTCAGGCAAGTCGTTCCCCACGTGGGTGGGCCTGGGCTTTGGTGGGTCTTCTGGGCTCACAAAAGGATAGTGGATCATCTTATTCACTGAGTAGGCTGCACTGGGTCAGCCAGCCTGTGCTTTGTCTGGGTCTACAGGCCGTAACCCGAGAAGGCTGGGAAAGGTCCCTCTGGTGCAGTGGGCCTGGAGCCCTCACTCACAGGCCAGGCTGTGCTGGGTTTCTGTCCGTAGCGTGGGACTGTGGATTGCTGAGATATGTCCCTCCGGCGTGGCCGGCTTGAATTTCTCACTCCAGGCCGACCTGCACTGGGTCTGTAGCTGTTGGTTGGGACCAGTAATCACCTGGAAATGTTTCTCTGGAACAGTGAGCCTGGAGCTCTCACCAGGCCACGGGGGGTGGGGTTGCAGGTAATCCCTGGGAAATGTCTGTTGGGCACAGCGGGCCTGGAGTTCTATACTCACTGACCTTTGATGCCCAGATAGTCGGGGAAATTTCCACTCGATCAGTGGGCTTTAGGTCAGGGGATCCGTCGAGGTGCTGGTGAGTGGGTCCTGAGGTTTCAGGCCAGTCACTGGCTTAGAGGGGTTGGGGACAGGGATCCGTGTAGCGCCGGTGGGAAGAAGCCAAAGGCTCTCCCTCAGACTCACCACCCTCTCACTGATCTGGGAAGCCTGGTGAGTCCTGTAAATTCGCTCTCGCTGGGAGAGCTTGGCGCGGGATCCAGGAGGCCGCTGGAGTCAGCCACTGTCTCAGGCTGTTCTCTGGGGCTGGGCAGGTGCAGGAGGGATGGAGGAGCAAAAAGATGTATTTTTATACATGGAAATATTACTCAACTATAAAGAATGATAAACCTGAAGAATTCCTATTGAAGTGGATGCCACTTGAACATATACTCATAAGTGATGTAAATCAGAAACACATGTGCAAATATCTTATAGTCTCCATAGTATAAGAAATCAAAAGAAGAAATACAAATAGAAATGCATAACAACAACTAAAAAGAATTTAGTCAGACAGTTGCAAACTGAATGGCATATGCTGTATAGTAGTAATCAATTTGTCTTTTGTATGATTACCAATCTATGTTCACAGATCAAAAATTGGAGAATTTAAAGGGCCACAGGATCAGCCAACATTTTGGCCCTAGCCTTTCAAGGTGAGTGAAGACTCAGGACATAGGAGAACCTGTACTGTAACATAATGGAACTCAGTTGTGCCCAGAATTTTTGATCAAGGAGATTATGGAGCCACAGAGGAAGGTAATCGATGATATATAGTGTGCCTAAGGGGAGTCACATGGAGAGAGAACTTTCTCTCGGGCTCTCACAGAGAGCAAACTGGTCGGGCAATGGCCATGACTCATCCACATGGCTGACATAAAAGATCGATAGAGTGAGGTACAGGACTGCAAGATAAACCCTGAGGGGACTTGAGTGACCTCATATACAAAAGTTACATTTTTTGTTATATAGGTCTTGCTTTATATCGGTCTTAACCATCCAACAGAAAATATAAAAATGAGGTATATAAAATAAAGCCATAATAATAAGTTGAGCTGTAAATGGCTATGGTCAACAACTTCTTCAGATAATTCATTATTATTGTGGACTGCTTGATTGTGTTGCCAAGTTCAGGCATCTATAATGATAGAATGACAATGGAGTGCCCACCTTTGACAGGTTTAAACAAAAGAAAGGGGGATACAAAGTAAGGACCATGCTGTGTTTGTATAAACAGTACAGTTAGGATAAATATGCAGTACTTCTGAGTAATTCTATGAGAAGCAAGATTTGCATTAATAGTGGTTAGACAGAATATTATGTTGGCTTCTAGTATTATGGACAACCACTAGGAAGATAACAAAGTAGAAAATATTAATTATTTAAACTGTACTATAATTCAGCTTTAAAAAATAAGAAGTATACAGCTACATTCTCTTAATTCATTGATTAGTGGCATCTGCTCTAATAGTGTAAGTATAATATCATGTATGCACCTTGTACAGCAGCAAACCACTATGAAAACAATATGCAATGTATCACTTATTGAATTTGTCCTGTTAATTTGAATTGAAACTGTCTCACTACCATTTGTTATTCAAAAAAATGAAGTTGTGAAGTATCAACTTTAAGTATAACTGTTAAAGAACACCAGTATCTTCTGTAACATTGTACGAATGTATAAATTATGCAATCCAATAAACATAAAGTGTTTAAACATTTAGGGGGAAACCCTCAACTCAGAATTAGACAAGCTGAAAGAGGAAATCTGGCCAGAATGGCTGTCTTCATGTTTTACTTTTCTGGAACTCCTATAACAAAAAGGCACAAAAAAGATATCTTGTTGCAACTGATGCATACTATGTCTAAGTTTTTGGAGGCCTGAATATAAAATTAGTTATGGGCAGGGTCATGATCTTTGTGAGGGCCTTTGGGGAGGAATCCTTTATGGCTTATCCTAATTTGCCAGATATTCCTTACGTTGTATCACTCCAGTCTCTGCCTCTGTTTTCACACCTGCTTCTCCCTGGCATATCTGGTACTCATTTCTTTTCATCGAAACACCAGTTTCCGTTGAATTGAAAACTACCTATATCTATTATGATCTAATTTAAAGCTGATCACATCTCAAATATCTTATTTCTAAATTTAGCATATTTACAGTTATTGGGCATGGGGATTTCAACACAATCTTTTGAGAGATACTGTTTAACCCCTAATACCTGATTTCTGCCTAACAGAGCATCTGAGACAACAAATAAAAGACAGGAATGTGATCATTAATACAGAGTACTCAATCCCTGAATATGAGTTTGATTTTCTAGTACCTTCATGTAAATTTTATTTAAAATGTCTCTTTCAGCTCACTCCAACCTAAACTGTGCATGTTTTCCTCACTGATCTGCAAGTTTGGTTAGAGAGGCAAATATACAAGGAATATATATATATATATATATATATATATATATATATATATATATATATATATCCTTTAATTACTTAGGAGGTCTTATACTCTTGTCACATTCCAAGCAAATTTCCATGATAATTCCTGGTGGTGGATAATTCCTGGTGGTGGTGGTTCTACTGCCTACATTCTGGATGAGTATCTTTTAGGAACCCCAATTCAAGACAGTGTGTGCTCTAATGGAATCCTGTCTTTTAAAAATGCAAATATTTAAACTCTACTGCTCAGATCAATAAAGATCACCACAATATAAGTTTTGCCTGGTTGTGAACTGAGAAATACCTTTTGGGCTGCAGTGGATTCAGGTTCCATGTATGTCTCTGCATTCCTAATATCAGTAAATCCATTGACTTTGTTCACTGTCTTATGGCTTAAAATAATTTTTAAAATATATCTAAATCTTTTGGGCCAGCCAGATAGCTCTGGGCATTAAAGTGTCTGCTTAGGCAGATGCAGGGGTCAGGTGTTCTAGCCCAGGCCTGTCCTGCAAGCCCCATCCCTGGGGCATGTTGAGACTGCGATTGAGACTGGGCATGGTGGCGTGTGCCTATAATCCCAGAGCTTGGGAGGCTAAGACAGGAGAATCATTATGAGTCCAATCTATGTAGTGAGACTTTGTACACCATGTCTTAAATTCATATATATATATATATATATATATATATATATATATATATATATATATGTGTGTGTGTGTGTGTGTGTGTGTGTGTGTGTGTGTGTGTGTGTGTATGTGTATAGCATTCTGATTCCTCCAAGTGGTCTAGCCCACCATTTTCCTAGACAGTCCAGATCTTTGTTCTTACCCCTAGAAAACAAGATTTTCATAGTCATATAGATCTGTAAAAATGAACATTACTAATGATGTTTTAATGAAAAAAAAGGATAAGATCAATAATGAACTGAATGGTAAACTAAAATGAATGAATAAATAACTAATAAACATATAAGAAGAAAAATGAGAAAATTACATGAGTATAACAAATGCTATGAGAGAGAGGCACAGAGAAACACACACTACACAAAAGGAAATTCTGCTCAATTTCTAGAGATGATATTAGAGCTACTTTTTAGTATTTTTCTGCTAGCAATGCCAGGATCAACTCATAAATTAATGATTTAAGTGCTACATGTTTAAAATATTACACTTCTTATGTTGCTGTTCAACCCATCTCTTTGCCTCTTAAGAATTTTCCTCACGTAGCTCACAGAACTTTTTCCTTTAGGCCATTTCATGCCACCTCATTTTGTATCTTTATTTTCAGAAGTAAGATGTTAAGGCACAATCTATATTTGCTAGTGATTTTTAAATGATCATCAATAACTTGTTTCCGGAAAATAATCTATTTGACCTAGCAGTTTTTTTATCCAGTAATGGAAAAGTTAGAAAATAGCCAGATGAAGATTTTAATTTCTCTTCCAGGAAAGTATAGAAATGGATTAAACTGATTTATGAGCTAAATTAATATATTTGGGTGCAATTCAAGGCCAATTATTATACTGACTTTTATATTAAAATCTTCAGTATGGTTGTAAACTCTTTTTTTAGGCCAGTGGTGGATAGAGATTAGCTCAGTGTTGTGTCTTGTGAGTTTGAAAATGGAAAACTAGAGTATAATATGCATTTCAGTACTAAGTATTTTTGACATATGCCATCACTATGCAAGGCAGAAACTTACAACTAAAAAAGGGGAGATATGAAAAAGAGACATCTATATATTCTCCTGCTGAACATTCATGCCAGAGCCAACAGCTCAGTATGAAGTCTAATAAAATATTATATAAAAAGTCGTAGTAGACTGTGTGTGTGACCAGGCAGCCAGTGACTGTAATCAAAGCTTTCTAGCCAGCAGAAAGCATAAGAAAAAGACAGACTTGAGAGCACAAGAAGGAGGCCTTCATGCAGCTCAGTTGGATCCTACCCTCTGCTGGGAGCCCCAGTTCTGTTTCTTTAGATTAACTCTCCCTCTAGGACTGAGCTGTGGGAGAGTGAAATGGTAAGACTTTTAAGTGAGATGTTTACTGCCACTAACCAAAATTTTACTTTCAAAAAGAAAAACAAAGAATACAATGCACCGTTCCAGGCCCCCAAAGTGGCGTGGTGGTGCACAACTGTAATCCCAGTACTGGGGAGGCTGAGACAGGATGATCATTACGTGTCTGAGATGCATAGCGAGACCCTGTAACAAATAAATAAGCAAATAAATTTTAGAAAAGAAGGCAATGCAATTCTATAATGTAAGAACCGATAACAGAAGACAAAGAAAGATCATTGAAAGTCCATAACTGTTATCACTCAATCTAAGAAATTACAAGTATCTATGTTTGTTTGAAGCCAACAAGATTACAAATTTTGAAGCCATCAGTCATTTCTTTTTTTCTGATAATCCTCTTCTACTTTTCAGGGTTCAGATTTGGGTTAAAGTGACACAAAATGTAGTCAACAATATTAGCTGTAAAACCAGATTATCTCAATTAGAAATTACTGAACTAAAAAGAAGCACATTACTGAATTTAAAAGTAATCCCAATATCTATCATTCATTTTGGCCTTTATTTATGTTTTTGGTTATTCAAACAAGAGAAAAAATGTAATATTTAAACATATCTGTCTGAAATACACCAGATACATATTTTAATGATAATTTTTTTAAAAAAGTAATAAGAAAAAGAAAATATATTTTAAAAATAATTGCAGAATTTAGGCAGGTTGCAGGTAAAACATATCAAGGTGTAATTCCCATTGTTCTATTTTCACATATATCAGCCAATCTTCATGCTGATAGTATGCATTTTTAAGAATTCAAAAGCTATGCTCAGGGGCCCAGGACATAGCTCAGCTTCATAAACACCTGCCTGGCAAGCACAAGGATCTGAGTTCGATTCCTGGAAAAGTTGCATTCATGGTCCCAAACTAAAAGCTCATTCTGGTTTGATCACTTCTTGGGAGGGAGGGTTTTGTTTTGTTTTACCAAAGCTACCTAGTGTATTTCATTTTCCATTTTGTTTTCTAGATTCAAGTCCACTCTCCAATGCTTAGAGATAAGAGTGTATTAGTTATTTCAAATAGATTAGATGGTGGGTTATTTATCACAATAGCCAGGGCTATAAAGAAAAGATTTAACCTTACCTCTGAAGTAAACATTTATTTCTTGAAAATATATTAAAGCTATAGTCATACAGTATAATTAATGGCCTTGAATCCAGTGAATCAGATGATTAAATACTATATGGCAGACTTTATTGACTGGTAAGCAAAAAAAATTGCAATTATCGCGTGACTCTCATGAACAATGTCTGTGAGTGCACTGTCCCATAAATTCAGAAGACTCTTCTACCCCCTCTTTAAAGTGTTCACATGGAGCAGTCTGATGTTGAGTATAGTGATACCTGGCAGAGAGGGTGCCTCTGTCCTCCCCAAGTCCTGTCAACACTCTTTTTTCCCTTCATTGTGCTGACTGTTCTTTCAAGCTATGTATTTATTTGGCGACTTTATCTACAGTTATTTTCTCATTTAAACTATAATTTGTATGACAGTGTCATTTTTTAAATCTTTGTGTAACAGTGCATCTATAGTAGAGTACAGTGCAGGTTCCAACTAAATGTGCTGAAGTAAAAGTTTAAATATATTCAGATATGAAAACACACAAATACATGGATCAATATAAAGAACTGATAAAATTTGCATACTAACTATTTAATATAGCACAGAGAAAGGCATTTTAGATAATCAGATATGGATGGCTTTAAGTAGTTTTCAGATAATTAGCTATGTACATGAGAGAATAAGATCTTACACAAAAAATGATACATGTCTATTCAGTATTTAATCTTTGAAATGAACTATAAAGACAAATACCAGAAAACAATTAGAGGATAGTCTTTCATTTATCCATAAGAAGTTGAATAAAATTTTTCTAAGCAAGCTGTGAAACCCAAAGGTGAAAAATATTATATTGATCAATTTGATTACCTAAATACTAAAATACTGTATACATTAAAGTGGGATAACAAATGTGAGATTGCATCTGTATTATTTATGATGTCAGCTTATCTAAACATTATGTGGTCAAAACCATAAAAGGTCTGAGGCTTTCCCTTATGACCCAGCAAGCCAGTTGTCCTATACAATATAAGGCACTTCTTTGCAGACAGTAATAGCAAGAGCCAGAATATCAGAACTTCTCATTTCCTTCTCCAAGATCCAATCCCCAAGATAACATGACACAGGCCCATGACCACTGCATATACCATGGTCTGCAGTATGGTAGGGCAACCCTGAGCTCAAGGAATTCCAGTGTTCATAAGGGGCAGTACACATGCCAGCCCTCTGCTTCCCACGCAGACGCTGCCTCTGTTTTGCCAAGCTATCAACCAACATGAGCTTTTCTTTTCTTTTTTTCCATTTATTTTTATTTTATTAAAACACAAATGTCAATCAGACAGTTTCAAAACACCTTAACCATACAAAGTCGATGAATTAATACATAGCAAACTGTTTTCATAACGTTTTGGTATTGTACAAGGTGCATACATGATATTATATTTACAGGTTTTTTTATAGGTAAAATTATATCAAAAATTCAATAATTATTTACCTAGTGGATGACCATAGCACTAAAAGCCAACATAATATCCTGTCCAACCACCATTAGTGCAGATATTGCCTATCATAGAACTATGTAGAAGCACAGTGTTATCTATCCCAAATGTACTGTCTATACACACACATCATGATTTTTTCTTTCTACAACCCTTCCTTTGTCTACACCTGTCAAAAGTGGGCACTCCATTGACATTCAACTACCTTAGGTGCTTGAACTCGACACCACAATCCAACACAGTCCAGCATTATGCAACCATAGTGAGTTATTCAAAGAAATTGTCGACCATATCCATTAACAGCTCAGCTTAATATTATGGGCTCACGATGTATACTTCATTTTTATACTTTTATACTTTTCTGCTGGATGGTTAAGACCTAGGTAGATCAAAACTTATATACCAACACATGAACTTTATATTTCCTATGTGGTCACTGAAGTCTTCTCAGGGTATATCTTGTAGTCCTGTACATTATTCTGAAGTTCCTTTGTCTGTGTCATCCATGTGGATGAGTCACGGCCAATGCTTGACCAGATTGCTCTCTGTGAGAGCCTGAGAGAAAGTTTTCTCTTCATGTGACTCTCCCCAGGCACACTATAGAATTTCAATCTGTTTCCTCTGTAGCATAGCAGGATACAAAATCAATATGCAGAAATCAATAGCATTCCTCTATACAAATAACAAACACACTGAAAGGGAAACTATAGAAACAATACCTTTCCCAATAGCACCGCGGAAAATGAAATACCTTGGGATTCACTTAACCAAGGAAGTCAAAGATCTTTTCACCGAAAATTACAACACCCTAAGAAAAGAGATTATGGACGATTTCAGAAAATGGAAAGATATTCCATGCTTCTGGATAGGAAGAACCAACATCGTGAAGATGGCCATTGCTGTACAGATTTAATGCAATCCAAAATCAAACTGCCACCAACATACCTCCCAGATATAGAGAAATCAATGCTAAAATTTATTTGGAACCACAAACGACCTAGAATAGCCAAGGCAATCTTGGCCAATAAACACAAGGCAGGAGGCATCACAATTCCTGATTTGAAATTATACTACAAAGCCACTGTGATAAAATCAACATGGTAATGGCAACAAAATAGACCTGAGGATCAGTGGAATAGATTAGAAGATGCAGAGGCATCTACGAAAACACTCAGCCATCTTATCTTCGAAAAAGGGGCTACACAAGCTCACTGGAAGAAAGATAGCCTCTTTAGCAAATGATGCTGGAAAACATGGCTATCTACATGCCGAAAACTACGACCTGACCCAGATCTATCACCATGCACTAAGTTAAAGTCAAAATGGTTTAAAGATCTAAACGTTAAAACAGAAACACTCAATCTCCTGGAAGAGAAAGTAGGAGGAACTCTTGAAGACATAGGGGTAGGTAAAGAGTTCATGAACAAACATATATTCGCACGGGAACCTCTTGAAAGAATCAACAAATGGGATCAACTCTTCTTAAAGAGCTTCTGCATGTCAAAAGAAATTGTCAACAGAGTGAAAAGACAACCCACAAACTTTGAAAAAACCCTAACTAACAAGCAATCAGACAGAGGTCTACTGTCTAGAATTTATAAAGAACTAAGATATAACAGGGCCCTCAAATTTAAAGACCCAATTCAGAAATGGGCATTTGAGATGAATACACACTTCTCAGAGGACGAAATTAAAGAAGCGAACAAATATATGAAAAAATGCTCCACATTGGTAGCCATTCGTGAAATGCAAATAAAAACAACACTGGGATATCATCTCACTCCAGAAAGAATGGCTATCATAAGGAAATCAACCAACAACAAATGTTCGAGAGGTTGTGGGGAAAAGGGAACACTTCTCCACTGCTGGTGGGAATGTAGACTAGTACAACCATTGTGGAGGTCAGTATGGAGACTTCTCAAAAGAATAGGACTAGAAATCCCATTCCAGCCGGCTATCCCCCCTACTGGGAATTTTCCCAAAGGATCTGGATACATTGTATCATAGAGATATATGTGTACCTATGTTTATAGCAGCACAATGTGTGATAGCAAAATCTTGGAAACAACCAAGATGTCCATCACATGAGGAATCGTTGAAAAAGATGTGGTATTTCTATATAATGGAGTATTACTCAGCTATTAAGAATAATAAGTTTGAAGCATTTATACTGAAGTGGATGCCACTTGAACATATACTCATAAGTGAAATAAACCAGACACACATGTGTAAATATCATATAGTCTCCCTAGTATAACAAGCGAAAAGCAGAAATACAAAAGGAAATGTACAACAAGTAAAATCAATTGAGTCAGATAAGGCAAAGTGAATGGCATATGATGCAGGATA
>PVKA01055943.1:0-10109 GCA_004027165.1 Ctenomys sociabilis
ATGTATAAAAATTATCAAAAAGCTAATGTGCAGGGATATTGCCTTATTTGTCTGTAAAAATGGAGCTCAGTAACATAACTGCTTCTTGGAGCTTTGGAATATTTTATCCTATATTCTTGTTTAAATTCCTCCTCTATTTAAGAATATATACATGGAATCGAAGTGTTTATGTAATAGTTCTATCCTTTTGCCTGCAGGTCAGTTGTAATAAATCTAGGATGTGAAAAAAAAAAAAAAAAAAAAAGAATGAGGTAAGTCGTATTTTCCAGGAGATCTTATTTTCAGGGAAGCATAGCAAGCATAATTGCTATTCCCATTTTATAGTTCAAAAAACTGAATAGCCAAAATTTGGGCCTAGAGATACACACTTGTAATCCCACCTACCCAGGAAGCTGAGGTAATAGGACTACAATTTTGTACCCATCTATATTATTTAGTGAGTCATTGTTTCAAAAAAAAATAACATTAAGAATAAGTACTTACCTGCACCAGAGGGCCCCCTCCAGACCAAAACTCAGACACCCGTGTGAGTGAGATCCTCTACCATGGCACCGGGACCCCTGCAACCCTGCAGAGCCCCCACCCCCAAAACCGCCAAGTAAGCCCAAACTTCTGTGACTCTCTCAGAACCCCCAAATCCAGCCCAGCCGGGGCCCAGCAAATGTGTGGGAGAGCTTCCGGCTTCCCGGCACCCGTGGGACCCCTCCAGACCAAAACTTAGGCACCTCCATGAGTGAGACCTTCTATTGCTCCATCTGGACCCCTGCAACCCACCAGAGACACAGCCACCAAGCCTGCTGAGTGAGTGAGAAGTTCTACGACTCTCTCAGGACCCCAGATCCAGCCCAAGCCCAGACCTGGCTAGTGCGCGGGAGTGCTTCTGCTCTCTGCTCTGCTCCCTGGACCAGGGACACAACAGAGGGACACCACAAGCTCACTGTTCTGTCAGAGGGGCACAACAGGTTCACTTCCAAGGGCTGCAGCAAAAAAGGAGCTGAACACAACAGCTAGACCCAGGCCAGGCATAACTGGAAAATCTCAAACTTAATAGAGCTGCACCTGAATTTCAGTATGTGCTAAGGTTATAACTGCACCAAAGTGCTACGCCAAAGGTCAGAGGTCAGTGCTATACAAATGACAAAGACAAGGAGCAAAATACAATGTCAGGCCTTGAGCCCAACCATAACAAGTGCAGAGGACACTAACTCAGCTGAAATAAATGAATTAACAGTGTCAGAAGTAAGGAAAACACAGCAGAAAGGTAGTATAGAGGAACTCAGAGAAGAATTAATTCCTGAAATAAAAAAAGAAGTCTCTGAATTCATACCATCTGAAGTAAAGAATCTAATACAGAAACATATGGGGGAAAACCAATGCCCACCCAGAACAAGTGAAGAGGATACTAGCTCAACTGAAATGTATGAATTTATACTGTCAGAAGCAAAGAAACAACAGCAGAAATGTATAAAGGAACTCAGAACAGAATTTATTTCTGTAATAAAAAAAGAAATCTCTGAATTCATAGCATCTGAAATAAAGAATCAAACACAGAAATATATGGAGGTAACACAATCTGAAAAAAACTCTGCAGTAAAAGAATTAATAACTGCCTCTAAAGAAGACATTGACCAAAAAAAAAAAAAAAAAAAAAAAAAAAAAAAAAAAAAAAAAAAAAAAAAAAAAAAAAAAAAAAAAAAAAAAAAAAAAAAAAAAAAAAAGAGGAGATTAGAAGTATAACAGATTCCTTGAATGAGCAATAGAGGAAAGAAATAGATCACATGAAGAAGAGTCAAAGAGATATAGAGGAACTTAAAATCTCAATCACAAGTCTACAAAACCATTTGAGTGAAAGTGAAGATAGGGTTTTGGAAAATGTAGATGCTGGTGCAGCTTGTGAAAAGGTAAGAAAGGAATTCTTTAAAACAACTAGGATCATGAAAAAAATAATCCATCACCTGCAAGATGATGCCAAGATGAACAATGTAAGACTAATAGGCATCAATGAGACAGAAAGAGTCAATACAAATGATATAAAAAGAATATGGGCAGAAGTAATAGAAGAAAACTTCCCAAATATGAGGAAACAATCTGACATTCAGATAACTGAAGCATACAGAAGGCCAATGTTTCTGAAACACTAAAAAAAAAAAAAAAAAATGATTCCAATAAGTTGATGAAATGATGCTTCTTTTTTTATTGAATGACTTTTGCCATATACAAAAGTTGTATTATTGAATAAATTTTCAATAATTTGTTGAAAGTTAAAAAAAAAAATAATGCCAAGTAATTTCAACCCAATTAAAAACACATCAAGACATATAATAGTCAAGATTCCAGAAATCCAACACAAGAATTATATATTGAAAGCCACTAGAGAAAAGAAACAGATCACAATCAAAGGAAAACCCATCAGCATTACGGCCAACTTCTCTTCACAAACCATAAAGGTAAGAAGAGCATGGATCAGAGTACTTCAACTCCTCTATGAAAACAAATTCCAGCCCAGATTACTATATCCTGAAAAACTCTCTTTCAAAGTTGATAAAGAAGTAAAATACTTCCATGACAAAGAACAACTAAAGAATTTCATGATCACAAAGCCAACACTACACAGGCTACTGAAAGATGTTCTGGAGAGGGACCACAATGACCAGAACTCCACAAATGAGAACAGAAAGAACCCACTAAATAGGGAAAACAATTAAACACAGGACAAAAAGGAGTAAACAATAGCAGGAAAATAACATGACAATCATAAGTCAAGTCATCTCAATTATAACCATCAATGTAAATGGACTCAATTCACCAATTAAGAGAAATAGACAGGCACAGTGGATTAGAAAACAAAACCTAACAATATGCTGTATACAAGAAACACACTTAACTCAAAAAGACATTCATAGGTTTCAATTCAAAGAATGGAAAACAATAGTACATGCCCCAACACCTCAGAAAAAAACAGCAGTAGCAATCTTGTTTTTAGACAGTCTCAACTTCAAACCAAGAATGGTCAAATGACACAAAGAAGGCCACTATATATTGGTTAGGGGAAAAATTCAAGAGAAAGAGGTAACACTCATAAATAGCTATGCACCAAAAACAGGAGCACCAACTATATAAGACAAACCTTAATAGACAGGAAAAATCTAATCTCCAATACCACAATCTTAACAGGAGGCCTTAATACCCTTTAACTCAAAAAGAAAGGTCAACCAGACAAAAAATTAGCACAGAAGTAGCAGAACTGAACCAGAGCTTGGAAAAAATGGACTTGATGGATATATACAGAGTGTTCCACCCAACCAAAGCTGAATACACATTTTTTTCAGCTGCACATGGGTCATTTTATAAAATAGACCATATACTAGTCCATAGGTCATGCTTAAGTATATGCAAGAAAACAGAAATGATCCCATGCATATTACCTGACCACAGTGCAATGAAACTAGAAATAAACAAAAGAAACCAGAAAAACACCCTAAATACATGGAAATTAAACAACACCCTACACAGCAATGAATGGGTCACAGATGAAATCAAACAAGAAATCCAGCAATTTCTACAATTCAATGAAAATTCAACCACAACTTATCAGAATTTATGAAATGTAATGAAAGCAGTTCTCCGAGGGAAATTCATAGCTATGAATTCACACATTAGGAAAACAGAACAGGAACAAATAAACACCCTAATGCTGCACCTCTGACATCTAGAAAAGGAAGAGCAAACCAAACCCAGAGCCCAAAGACAGGAAGAAATCATAAAGATTAGAGCAGAAATTAATTCATCTGAGACGAAGAAAATAGTTCAAAGAATTAACGAATCAAAAAGCTGGTTCTTTGAAAGATTAAATAAAATTGAAAAGCCCCTAGCTAACCTCATCAAAAAGAGAAAAGAGAAAATTCAAATACAAGCAATAAGGAATGAAAAGGGAGTAATCACAACAGACCCAGTGAAAATTCAGATTACAAATAGCTACTTTGAGAATATTTACACTCACAGAATAGAAGACACAGATGAATTAGACAGATTCCTAGAAAGGTAAAAATTACCAAAACTGAATCAAGAAGATATAACAACTCTCAATAACCCAATAACACCAGTGAAATACAAAAATGTAACAGAAAACCTGCCGACAAAGAAAAGTCCAGGTCCTGACGGATTTACAGCTGAATCCTACAAGAAATTTATGGATGATGTAATCCCTATACTCCTCAAACTCTTCAATGAAATTGAAAAGGAAGCAGTACTCCCAAAATCATTTCTGGAGGCAAGTAGCATACTGATTCCAAAACCAGGGAAAGATACAACCAAAAAAGGAGAACTACAGGCCAATGTCCCTCATGAACATAGATGCAAAAATCCTCAATAAAATCCTAGCAAATAGAATACAGCACATCATCAAGAAGATCATACACCATGACCAGATAGGATTCATCCCAGGGATGCAAGGATGGTTCAATATTTGAAAATATGTAAATGTAATATACTATATTAATAGACTGAAATCTAAAAACCATATTATCATCTCAATTAATGCAGAAAAGGCATTTGACAAAGTCTAACACTCATTCATGTTCAAAGTCCTACAGAAAATTGGAATAGAATTTTGTCTAATTCTATCTGACAAAATCCATCTCTGACAACCCAATGGCTAACATAATTCTAAATGGGGAAAAACTGAAATCTTTTACTCTCAGATCTCATATAAGACAAGAATGTTCTCTACCACCACTACTATTCAATATTGTTTTGGAATCATTAGCTACAGCCATTAGATAAGAGACAGAAATAAAATGAATAAGAGTAAGTAAAGAATAGGATAAATTATCATTTTTTACATAAGACATGATACTTTACTTGGAAGACCCAAACACTCCACCAATAAGCTACCAGAATTGACACACAAATTCAGCAGCATAACAGGATACAAAGTCAGTACTCAAAAGTCAATAGCATCCCTCTACACAGATAACAACAAACTGAGATGGAAATTAGAGAAAAAAATATCTTTTACAATATCATGGAAAATGAAATACCTTGGAATTCACTTAACCAAAGAAGTGAAAGATCTTTTCATGGAAAATTACACTACCCTAAAAAAAGAGATCAGAGGATTTCAGAAAATGGAAAGATATTCGCTGCTCCTGGACAGGAAGAACTAACATCATGAAGATGGCCATACTCCCAAAATTGTTGTACAGATTTAATGCAATCCCTATCAAACTGCCACCAACATACCTCCCAAACATAGAGAAATCATTCCTACAATTTATTTGGGGCCAGAAAAGACCTGGAATGCCAAAGGTAATCCTGGCCAACAAACACAAGACAGGAGGCATTACAATTCCTGACTTGAAATTATACTACAAAACTACTGTGATAAAATCAACATGGAACTGACAACAAAATAGATCTGAGGATCAATGGAATAGATTAGAAAATGCAGAGGCTTCTATGAACACACTCAGCCACCTGATCTTCGACAAAGGAGCAAAAAATACTCACTGGAAGAAACATAGCCTCTTTAACAAATGGTGCTGGAAAAACTGGCTCTCTACCTGCCAAAAATTAAAACTTGACCCAAGTGTATCACCATGCACTAAGCTAAAGACAAAATGGATTAAAGATCTAAACATTAAAACAGCAACACTAAATCTCCTGGAAGAGAATGTAGGAAGAACTCTTGAAGACATAGGTGTACGCCAAGAGTTCATGAACAAACATGAATTCACACGGGAAACACTTGACAGAATTAACAACTTCTCAACTCTTATTGAGAAGTTTTTGCACATCAAAAGAAATTACCAACAAAGTGAAAAGACAATCCAAAAATTTCCAAGAAATTGTAACCGATAAGCATTCAGACAAAGGTCTGCTCTCTAGAATTTAAAAGAACTAAAATACATTAGGGCCCTCAGATTTAAAGACCCACTCTAGAAATGGACATCTGAGATGCTCATTTCTCAGAGGATGAAATTAAAGAAGTGAATAACACTGAGATATCATCTCACTCCAGAAAGAATGGCTATCATATACAAATCAACCAAAAACAAATGTTGGAGAGGCTGTGGGGAAAAGGGAACCCTTCTCCACTGCTGGTGGGAATGTAGACTGGTGCAACTATTATGGAAATCAGTGTGGAGACTCCTTAAGAAACTAGGACTGGAAATCCCATTCAAGCCAGCTACCTCTTACCAGGAATTTTCCCAGAGGAACTGAAAACATATCATAGGTATATAAGTGTACCTATATTTATAGCAGCACAATTTGTGATAGTCAAATCTTGGAAACAACCAAGATGCCCTTCACATGAGGAATGGTTGAAAAAGATGTGGTATTTTTATACAGTGGAGTGTTACTCAGCTATAAAGAATGCTAAACTTGAAGCATTTATATTTAAGTGGATGTCACTTGAAGATGTATTCATAAGTGAAATAAGCCAGAACCCCATGTACAAATCTTGCATAGTCTCCCTAGTTTAAGAAATCAAAAGAAGAGATACAAATAGAAAGGTATAACACAACTAAAAGGAAAGTGAGAACTTGAGGATCAGATAATGAGGAGAAGGTAAGGAGAAAAGCTGTGAAACAGGACAGGGACAAAGCCATAGATTTATACACACAAAATAGGCAAGGCAATGATCCTGAGAAATATCAGCAGGTTTTTTAAAGTAGGATTTAATTGGCAGTTAATTGGCAGGGTACTCAAACTGATTATCTATATATGCTGATATCTGTGAACCAAGCAACTGCACTGAAGATAGCAATGTGTAATAGGAGAGTCACTCCTGGAGTGCCTGTCATTCTGGTCTGCTAAATATATACTTCCTGTCATGACATACCAATCATACTGTCTCACAGGTAAATTTTTTATGGGTGATAAATTTAAAAAAGATACAAGAAAAAAATTTTCACAGGATGGTCCTGTTACTATGCTGTATGTAGTTAGAATTCTAAATTTCTGTGCAAAAATAAGTGTGTATTTCTATTTTTTAAAAATTTTTTCTCTCATATTCTGTAAGAACTTAAAGTTCAATGCATCAATACTTGATGGAAAATACCTGTTCCATGTTATGCTTAAGACATTTGATATTTAGACAGATAATTACGGTAAATTGAACTGCATATGTTGTAGGGCAATAATCAGCTTCTCTTTTGGAGGGTTAACAACCTAAGTTTGTAGATCAAAAATTGGAGAATAGGAAGGGCTGCAAGGTCAGCCAACATTTTGGCCCTAGCCTTTCAAGGTCAGTGAAGACTCAGGACATAGGAGAACCTGTACTGTAACATCATGTGGCTCAGTTGTGTCCCACATTTTCTGATCAAGGAGATTAAGGAGCCACAGAGGAATCCAATTGATGATGTATAGTGGCCTAAGGAGAGTCACATGGAGAGAAAATTTTTTCTCAGGCTTTCACAGAGAGCAAATTGGTCAAGCAATGGCCATGGTTCATCCACACAGCTGACAATGACAAAGGATCTACAAAGTGAGGTACAGGGTTACAGGATAAAACCTGAGGGGATTTGACTGATACAAAAGTTACATTTCTTGTTATATAGGTCTTGCTTTATCTTGGTCTTAACCATCCAGCAGTAAAGTATAAAAATGAGGTATAAAGTAAAGCGATATTGATATGCTGAGTTGTAAAAGGCTCTAGTCAACAACTTCTGTGGATAACCCACTACTATTGTGGACTGCTGGACTGTGTTGGAGTGTTTTGCTAAATTCACAAATCTATAGTATTTAGATTCCAATAGAATACCCATCTCTGACAGGACTAAACAAAAAAAGGGGATACAAAGGAAGATCCATTTTGTATTTGTATAACAGAATAGTTAGTAAATGTACAGCTACTTTCACTTGATTCTATGAGAAGAGAGATTTATAGTAATAGTGTTTGGACAGGATATCCTGTCTGTTTCTTGTACTATGGATAGCCACTAAGAAGATAACAATGTAAAATGTATTAATTATTGAAAATGTCCTTTTAAGCAGCTTTGAAGCTGTCTCATTGATATTTGTCTCTCAATAAAATAAAATAAAATAAATAAAAAGCAAAAAATAACGGTAACTGTTACCAATAAAAAAGAATAAGTAAATAAATATTAAATTATATAGAAAAAAATTAGTTATATGGCCAATATCAGATAAGGAATTGGCAAAAAGAGGGCCGATCAGACAGCTCAGCAGACTAATGTGCCTGCTTAGGTAGGTGCAGGGACAGGGTTCATTCTCTGGCATGCTATGCTGGCCCCACCACCAGGGCACAATGAGACTGAGACTGAGACTGGGCGTGCTGGTGCACACCCCTAATCCCAGCACTTGGGAGGCTGCAAATAAGAGGATTGCTACAAGTCCAATCTGCGTAGTGAGACCCTGTAGACTCTGTACTAAATACAAAAAGAATAAGGAAAAGGAAGAAGGGGTGAAGGAGAAAGAAGAAGAGGAGGAAGAAGAAGAGGAAGAAGAAGAAAGAAGAAGAAGAGGAGGAGGAGGAAGAAGAAGAGGAAGAAGAAGAAGAAGAAGAAGAAGAAGAAGAAGAAGAAGAAGAAGAAGAAGAAGAAGAAGAAGAAGAAGAAGAAGAAGAAGAAGAAGAAGAAGAAGAAGAAGAAGAAGAAGAAAGTGGCAAAAGAGTAAAACATAAATCCAGCTTCTGGATTATTAAACCAAAAAATATGGTATCATGAAAACCTTGAATAAATTTGGCCTGTGATAGTCATACAGTTTGGCCATGAGAACAACACTGGCCTAGCCACTGGCTGGGAACACTGAGGGCCTCCTGAATGTGAAGTGCTGGCTGTTGCCATTCATACCCTATGGAAGACCAGAAATGACTTCCAGACAGAAAGAGAAAATTTTCATTTTAACAGTCATCACAGATACTTGACAGCTAACAAAATGAGAAGCAGGACAGTAAAATATATTGATTTGATTCCTTGGGAGTAATGCTAGAGTGCGGCAAGTCAGATTGTACTGGTCTTATGCACTTGCTACAGATGATTTAATGTTAAGAGTACCTCCGCTTCCCACTGGACCACTCAGACTCCTTCTGTCAGACTTACTTCATCCGTGCTGAGGCAACAGCCCCATCTTGTCACACATAAATGCTCAGTGTCTGCATAGCACTAACCTGATTCCCTCAACAGGGCAGCCAAGACATCTGAACCAGGAAACACAGCGACTGACAGGTATGTTCTATGAGATTTCAAAAGGTTGAGCCAGGGAAACCAGGAGATGCAGTGCCAGGGCTTGCTATTGGGCTCCAGCATTTGGTATTAAGCATGTAGAAACAGAAGATAATGATAACAACAGAAACCGTGAGAAATGTGTGGGAACAAGTTAGATCTTCAGTAATCTTGAGAAAACTCTGGTTGCCTGATACTTGCTTTCTTAAAGGTGAGGAGTTGCTAAGTCATGGAGTCCGTTTGGAAAGGAGATCGAGGCAGAGAAATTAGACTGGGCAGCTGGGCCACAAAGAAGTGGTGCTTCAAGAGGCTGGAGGGTAGAGAATAGAAAGCTGCCCTCTGCATTAAGAAGAGCATTTACTTATGTACTGAGGACCTCTGACAGAAGACTGAGTGTTGCTGTCTCAGTTACTCTTTTCTTGTTGTTGGGACAAAATATGTAACACCCAAAATGAAGGAAGGAAAGGTTTATTTAGCTCACAGTCAGTAGAGGTTTCAGCTCCTACTCAGCTGACTCCAAGGCAGGGCGACACATGGCAGAGGACAGCTGTTCATGGCAGTGGCAGCAAAGAGCAGAGAGCAAAGGGAGTGGCAGCAGCTCTGGCAGCTAGTTAGCCTCTCTCCACTCCTTATACTGTAATGCAGAGTACCTACCCCAGGGCACTCACACCAAAATCCCGGCATTGGATCAAGAATCACACGCAAACTCCAGAAACTGCCACATGACTGCATGAGGCACCTAGACACAAACCGGAACACTAATGCACCAACTTCTTGTGGGTAACTAAGCGGCAAACAAGCCAAGAGTTCTCCACTCGCTTCTTGTGTCTACCTCACGGTTCCCATTATTTGTTCCCAATAAGCTGTGGGAAAGATTATGGCCCAGGCTGCCGCTTAGGCCCACTCAGGTGCCGCTTAGGC
>PVKA01055944.1:0-10091 GCA_004027165.1 Ctenomys sociabilis
AGATCAAACTTGGGTCCTAAAAAGTGATGCTTTTGCCTGAAGCAATTCCATGTTAGAGGTAGGCTCTGAACCTGGGCCCATCAGTCTCCAGGGCCTTAACAGAACTGCACCTGTTCACTCCTGTTCCTGGCTACCCTGTGTTGAGAGGTGTGGGGGCAGTGGGGGCTGGGCTGGGCTGAGCTTCAAGGTCTCACAGGATGTAAGACTCAGACACCCAAGGCCCCAGGGACCTGCTGAGAGCAGAAATGTGGCAAGACCAGATGTAGGTGTAAAAGGTGGTGTGAGAACATGAGGGAGAACTACTCTAGGTAACCCTTCACAGAGATGGCAGTCAGGGCAGGGGTCTGAGAACCAATACTGGGGATGCAGGCAGCTACTGGTGGGTCTTGACATAGTGTGGAGGTAGGGGCTCCACACAGCCCTCAGCTGCGCCTCAGGAACCAAACATAGACAGGCCTCCAAAGCTCAGGGTCTTCCTACGTTGGTTCCTCCTAGAAAGGGGTCTGATGTTGACTTTGAGCCTCTTTTCTCAGCCCTAAAAAGGGGTTAATGATTCCCAGTCTTCTCCCAGGGATGCTGGGAGACTGAAGCTAGCCATCTATGTACAAGGGAGACACAGGATGTCCATGCCATGCTCTAGGCTTGCTGATATAACCTGGAGCTGGACTGAGAGTAGGGGAGAGAGAGTAGGAGGGAGGGGTCTGTGTGACTCTGATCCACATGGGCTAAGCTCTGTATAAGGGTGAATGTATCTGCCCAGTCCATGGGCTTTGGCTCAGTGCCTGGCTTTGTCTTGCCTCAGGGAGGTGTCCTAAGGCTCTGCCCCCCATTCCACAGCTTTACACAGGGTCCATTGAGGCTGGGACATTCCTTGCAGCCTATGTCACTGAGGGGGAACAGGCAGCCCCGCCCCCATAGATCCGGAAGGCCTGGCTGCCCCAAGAGGAGGCGCTGGAAGATTCCCAACACATCTGGAGGTCAGGACCCCATTTCTGCTGCCAGGGGACGCGACAGATGTTTCCTCCCACTCCAGGCCTGAGGCTGAGGGACGCTGTGCAAAGGCTGGGAAGGAGGCCACCAGCGAAGAGGAACCCAGAATAGGGGAGACCATGCACTGGGCAGCAGGGACAATTGGTCGAGCTGGTGAGAGCAAGTGGGAGCCACTGAGTCCAGTCACTGGCTCACGGGCTGGGTGAGGCCGTCACGCTGAGGGAGTAGTAGCTGTCGGCCGGAGACTGAGAACTGGTCGTGCTGACTCCCGGCTGAGGGAGATTGGAGCGTGTAGGCAAAGGTACCAAGAAGTTCGTGCCCCGACCCACAGCCCACAGCCAGGCCACCTTGTAGTGTCTGGCTGTCCCCGGTGCCTCCCGACCCCTGCTCCCGCCAATACCTCCGGGGCTCCCGCCCGGTTGCTGCCTCCCGCGCCGGTCCCGCTGCCTGCTCTCTGGCTACCACCCTGGGCGCCGGCTCCGCCTGGGGCGGAGCCATCAGGGGGCAGGACCATCGGGGCGGGACCAGGCGGGAGCCTGCCACGGCGGGAAGCGAGCGGGCGGGAACTCTGGGTCTGGCCAGCAGTGGTCAGCTCGGACTAACTGTCCCGACTTCAGCCGCTCTTCTGACTCAGCCTGAGCCCATGCTGAATAATGGGAACAAATGTACCTGCCTTCGGGCTGGCGGAAGCCACGTAGTGTCTGCCTGGAACACAACAGGTGCCTGGTCCTGGGACTTTCATGAGCACTCCTTGAACGCTGGGCCCTGGCAAACTGCTCTACACGCCTTTTCAAACAGGAATTAAACCCAGGGCCCTTACAGAGGTACAGATAGGGTCTTGCTAAGTCAGAGTTTCCCTACACCGGACTCCAACTTAAGATCCTCCTGCCTCAGTCTTCCAGAATGCTGGGGTTACAGGCCTGTGCCACTGAAACCAGCAATGAGAGAGCTAAGAGGGCACCAACCTCATTCATTCCTAGAACATCGCACACAGGTTCATTGCTTCTTTGAGGCCTAGAGCCACTGAAATTCAGAGAAAGGCCATAGCCAAGACCAAAGCTGATAAAATGAGGAATCTCTAGGGCTGGAAATTCTGAGCCTATGATGGTGAACCTGTAGGACTCGTTTTACCCTGGGCTGTTTGCACCATTGAGAGCTCTAAAATGTTCTGAACTATACATACAGCAGTGATACACAGAACACTGTGACCTTCACAACAAGTCTTTTTCACTGTTGCTTTGGTGCTGAGATCAAACTCTCACACCTGCCAGGCAGTTGCTGTGCCACTGAGTGCTGAGTATATCCCTGGCTCCCTCATTAAGTCTTTTTATAAAACTATTTTCTTTTTTGGTATCTGGGCCTTGCGCTTGCTAGGCAGGTGCTGCAACCATGAGCTACATCCTCGGCCCTCCTACATTAAGTCTTGACAAGGCAACAGGTTTATAGGGAAGGGGCCTTCCCTTGGTCTGACCTCTGCCCCACATCCTTCAACCGCACCACAACCCCATGCTCACCCATGTGAACTTGGCCACCTCCACTGCCCTGTACCCAGACACAAGAAACAACTGTCAACCAAAATCAAAAATAGTGTTATTAATTCTGGTGTCTTTGAAGCACAAAAAAAAAAAAAAAAAAAAAAAAAAGAAAGAAAAAGAAACACCCCCCTTACCACATTTCAAGCCCCAGGTCCAGGCCTGGGGACCAGCTCCACAGGCAGTGCAGACCCAGGGGCTGAGTCAGTCCTGGCCACAAGTTCAAAGCGGGACCAGCCCATGGGTTTGGCTCTTAGGGCCTGCCTGGGAGGCTGCCTGCCTCACTTTGGGGTACCCAGGCCATGTATTAGGGGTGAAAGATCAGGGGTCAAGGTCAGAGGTCTGGATCATATAGTTCTGGTACTCTGGCTGAGGCTGCCGGAAGTCAGCATTCACACAAGGAAGCCAAAGCACTCAGGTCCATGGTCCAACAGAGAGGACCAGAGGCAACACCAAAGGGGTCCGAGTTACTGATCCTAGGATGAAATCCAGCAGGCACCAGGCCTCTCAGTACTGGTGTTCCAACAAGGGCTGGGCAGCTGGGCTCTCTCGTTCCTCCACAGGGACAGGCCAGTCACCAGGAGCTCCAGTAGGTGTGCCACTCTCAGCAGCACTGTTGTCCAAGCAAGCAATGTCTTGGGCTGCTCTGGGGGGTGAGGCCTCAGAGCTGACATCAGGGCTGAGGCTGAGGCTGAGGTCTAGAGGTGCCTGAGGAGGACAGACAGGTTGGCGGGCAAGCAGCTCTGAGCCTCCTGGGATCCAATCTTTCCACAGAAGCCTTACCTGAGATTTAGGGGTACCTCCTTTGGGGCTCCCTGAGGCTGGCTCTCCATCAGATCCTCCCAGCCCTTTTCGACCTCCCAGACTCCACTTCCCACTGGGCCCCTCACAACTGAGAGGACCAGGGCCAGAGGCCCGGGAAGGCCGAGGACCCTCAGTGGGAGCAGGTGAGGCAGGGGGTGGTCCTGGGAGCCGAGGGGGAGGCCACTGCAGCAGAGGAGGGGGCCGTCCATCACCAGAGCTGCTCAGGGAGGGTCGTGGCCCCCAGCCAGGGCCTGGTGGGAGAGGCTGGTCGCCACTGCCTGTAGAAGACAGATAAGAAAGCAGAGACCTCGACTAGGCTGTTGCTGTTGTCCCCACTAAGTCTGCCCTGCCTCAACCACTCACCTGCTGTGTTCTCAGGCATAGGATGTGCCAAGGGGGGGTTATTGCTGAGGGAGGTCAGGCCGCCACCACCACAGTCTGAGTCATCCACATTCCCACCACTATTGCAGCCAGCGCCACAGCCCTTATGAAGCCTGGTTGAGGAGGTGGTGAAGGGGTATAGGTGGGGAGACAAGGCTAAAACTTGTGAGAAACACAAGTTCCCAGGACAAGTCACCCAACATCTCAGATATTCAAGGTCCTCATCTCTAAGAGATTTTGCCATCAACTGAGTTTAAAAGGTAAAGGCCACTGTCGGCTCTGGGGAGAAGGTAACACCTCTAGAGGCAGTTATCTGGACATGTCTCAGAGTTTGAGGCTGGAGTCTAGCATTTTTCAGTAAGGGCTGGGAGGACACTGCCCACTCTTTTTCTCTCAACCCCTGCAACCCCCTCTGAGAGTTCAGGATACCTTGATGGGACTGCATGGATGAGAGTGACAGTCTGGGCTCACCTCTCCCAGCTGCGCAGGAGCCAGCGGGCAATGGCGCCCAGGCTGATGGGACCACCCCACAGTGCTCGCAGCTGGGGGTGGCTGCCGGCCAGTGAGGTGGTAAGTGGTGACACATAGATGGGGTAACCCAGGGGCTGGTCACAAGAAGAGTTGATCATGTTGCGGAGTGCTTGCTTGGCGTTCTGGATGCTACCACGTTCAGGGTTGCGGTTGCGAAGAAACACCAGCTCTTGCTGCTGCCCAGCCCACAGGCCACGGACACACTCCCGATTTACCTGCAAAGGGCCACACTGAGGTCAAGGGCCAACTCTAGGAAAAGGGGATGGACTTGAGGACAGAGCTGGGCCTTCCCTACCTTGATGACACGGAAGCTGAGGTGGCGCCGGTTGAGCATGATGACCTTGTACTCATCAGAGGCATCATCCATGACATGCCGTAGCGCCAACAGTGAGGGTGTGTTGCTGAGGATGGCACTCCGCCAGGCTGGGTCACCTTCATGAGAGATGACAAGCCGCTCTTCATTGGCTGCAATGGCATCGTACAGGGCTGCTGGTTCCTCATATTCATCTGGGGATGTGAAGTGGTCCTGAGAGGGGAGGATGGAGAAGGATGGGGGTCAGGGGATTCTGCCCCAAGGAAAGGCTTTGCACCCACCTGTGTATAATGCCTGACACACCACTCCTCACCTGATGAAGCTTGAGGGCCATTCGAACTCCAGGTGCCACTACACGGTGCAGCAGGTCCATGTCAGCAAAAACCCACTCATCACGCGGGGACGTAATGCGGAAGTCCCCCTTGAACAGGGCATGCAGACCGTAGAGGAAGGGTTCTAGGCTGGGTGGAAGGAGGAACAGGTCAGTGAGCAAGGACAGGGAGCCAGGGCTCTCAGGTTTTTGAAGAGTTGACACTTCCTCACACTGGCTCTAGTCTCCTTATGCCAAAGAGCTCATGTCCCTCAGAGGAGCGAGGAAAATGCAAAGTCAGGATTGGGAAAGACCTTGTCTATGTGGGCGAGTCACACCACCAGAAGTACCCAGTGGATTTCCACACACAGAGCTTTTTGTGGAATGGGAGGGTGGGAGAGCACTTACCTGGCAGACATGCTGTGTGATGCTGTCCCCAGGGCCCGGCGGCCCAGCACACACAGGCCAAAACACAGCGTGACTAGCGGCGAATTCCAATCCTGGTCCACGGGCTGTGGCACAAGGACCCCCATCCCCAGAGCCCAGTTCAGACCTGGGACTGGGAACCTGGGGTGGGACCAAGGGCCAGGCCATGGAAGTCTCAGAATATGGGGAAAGGGAGAAGAAAATAAGCCCAGGTCCCTAGAACCCTGGTAGTGCATCCCTGGGGTAGTGGTGGCCCAACCTGGCTACGTCGAGAGGCACAGTACTGGATCCACTCAAGGTGCACGGCACAGAAGGAAGGCAATGAGAGGCCAGAGAGGCGAAGGTCGTAATCCTCATCCACGCTCAGGGAGAAGGTAGGGTCTGAGTCAGCATAGCCGGGGGCCCGAACAGGGCGCAGGGCAGCTGCAATGCCTTCGTGACTCAGCCAGGCCTCCAGTTTGGGGGAGCGGCTCACATAGTAGATGATGCTCTGGGAGAAGAGGAAGGGTCGGGTACATTGAAGCCAGCCTGCCCTAGACCTTGGCAGCTTAGGCCAAACCAACCTGAGGAGACCCATGATATCCATCTCCTGCAACCCATTTTAACTTCGCAAGACCACATGGGTAAGGGGACTTCCCTCTCTTGGGCCAGGGAGGAGTGAGGAAGCCAACAGGAAAGGCTTCCACTTATAGAGGAGCCCTGGAGGGTCCTGAACCTCCAATTGGCAGGGGTTTACAGATAGCATCTGCTTGCTTCTACTTGATAGCCTAAAAATTCACCCCATTAAGTTGAAAACAGGAGAATCACTACAAGTTCAATCTGTGTAGTGAGACCCTGTAGACACCCCCTGCACTAAATTAAAAAAAAAAAAAAAAAAGAATTCACTCCATTTATAAGACAAATTTAGGCTGAGATGACATCTCTGCCTGACATTATACAGCAGGCCAGACTGGGCTGAAGATGGGGTGGGATCCAATTCTCAGGGCCTGGAAAGTCAGGCTGAGTTAGTAGGGCAACCTATAGGTTAGAGTCCCTAAGTGCCCTTCAGGCAGCTGAAGATTACAGTCTGCACAAAGCCTTGTGCCCAAAGTTGGAGCTTCCTACATCCCTTGTTTTTTTTTTTTTTTTTTTTTTTTTTTTATGTGTGTATGTGTGTTTTGGTGGAATCGGGGATTAAACTCAGGCCCTTGCGCTTGCCAGGGAAGCACTTACTCTACTGAGCCATTTTCCCAACCTACATCCCTTGTTAAGAAGCCCTACTAACCTGCAGCGGGGGATGGGCAAATGGAGAGGAGCTTTTGGGGGGCCAGGAAGATGGCTCAGTGGAATAAGCACTTCCCTGGCAAGTGCAAGGGCCTGACTTCAATCCCTGGTTTCGCCAAAAAAAAAAAAACAGGAGCTTTTGGAAGAGAGATAAAGTACAGAGCAAGGCTGGCAACCAGGGAGGTTACAGGGATCCACATGGTACTCTGAGACAAGCAGATGGGCTCAGACTAGGTATAAAATGGGAAAGTCTACACGGGGGAGAGAGGGAGGGTACAGCTGGCCAAAAACTGGCCATGCAGAGGTATAAGTTCCACCCCAACTTGAGCAATTCAGGAACTTATTCTCTTATTTTGTCTCTCTCTGTGTGTGTCTGTCTGTCTCTCTTTCCTGAGATAGGACTTTACTATGCAATTCAGGTTAGCTTCAAACTTTTGATGATACTCCTGCCTCAGCCTCCTCTGTGGTGGATTAGAGGCATGCTTCACCATACCCAGCTTGCATATATCTTAACAGAGCTTCCCAAGGCCTCCAACCACTTCTGCGCAGCCTCTGGGCTGTGGTTAGTTGGTCCTCCTTTGCATAGCAGGGTACACTCCAGCCTGCTAGCCCAGGCAGGGTGCCATGTACAGAAGGCCACATGTGGTTTTGAGTAGATTTTGTGGGAAGCAGCATGGTGACCTGAACAAGCCCATCAATATTGAAACAGGACAGGAATATGGACAGAACCTTGACCCCTGGATCTGGGATTGTCCTGAAGTACAGAAGGAATGACAGAAATTGAGGGGAGTAGGAGGCAAAAGGGCAGCTTGAACACAAGGCCCGAGCCAGAGGTTAACCTCAGGTGAACAGGTGACCTGGGCCCTGCAGGAAAATTCAAGGCTCCCTATGGGCAAGCAAGGACCTAAGTACAAACCACTGACCCCTCTAAGCCACCCAATTTCCAGTGCCCTTATCAAACCACAAAGTCACATCACTCACAGACATATAATTCTACCATTTGCTCAAGAGGCACAGCAAAGGAGGCAACATTTCAGACTGCTGAGAATCCCTTGAATTCCCAATTTAGAGTTCCTTCTATACCCTACACTGCCTCACCAATCCCTATCTATCCTAACAGGTCTCAAGACCCTCAGGCCTAGGTTCAAAATCTGGTACCAGCACTTTCCCCTTTGAGGGCTCTCTGGAAGGGTGGAGGCAAACGGATCTGCTCAGGAGAGATGCCTGGCACAGAGCCCTCTGTAAGCAGGACCACTTGGCAGCTTCACGCACATCATTAGGATTACCATTATAGCTGGGTGGGATAGGGAGCTGGTAGTCTCAAAGGCTGACCTCAGCAATGGCCTCTGTAGCCCCAGCACCCTGGTGAGGAGATCCATGCATGTGCTGCCTACCTGGCCACAAACCTACTGCCCAAGGCCAGCCTTCTGGAGGGACAACAGGAAGCTCTGCCTGGACATCCTAACATCAGACACTGGGACCTCTACGGCCTGCAATCAGGTAGCAACACCATGGAAGATACTCAAATTCTGAAGCTTGTACCCCCCTTAGTCAAAGCAGGTTCCAGCCAGGGATATAGCTCAGTGGCATAAGCACTTGAATTTGATCACTGATATGGGGGGGAGGGACAGGTTCCCAACATTCTGGCACATGGCACTTGGGGACATTCAGGTTGGTGTTTCTAGCAGGGACTCTGGTGCCCAGCCATGTGCCCCACCCACTGTACCTTGACATAGTAGGTGATGAGGATCTTGCGGAGGTCAAAGACCTGCAGCATGGAGGCGGCGTTATTGTCACTGATGCTGTAACCCTCCAGCACGTACTTACTGGCTGTCACTTCCCAGGCCAGCCAGCGCTGCCCAAAGGCAGCATTAAAGGACAGGACCCTTGGCAAATGGCCAGGCTCACAGCAGCAGCATCCCTCGTCCTCCTCCACCCCTTCAGTGATGGCCTCCACCTCACGTTGTTGGCAGTATGTACCTGCCAGGGAGAGGTGCCCAATCAGCAGCCACTGAAACAATCCCTGCCCACCTTCCCCACCAAGGCCTGCATGACATGCAAGACATGCTGCTACTCTCCTCCAGTGCAGGAGTGAAGGTTACTGCACAAATGATTAACCAATGAGCCCCTCTCTCCTCCTGACTCCCAACAGCCAGGTAGGGAGGAAGTGGGGACATTAGGGGTCTGGACCCTCATTCATATAAACAAAAATAAACTCAGAGGGGAAACAATTTGCTCAAGGTGGTTGTGCTCACAATTGTGCTTAGAACCCTTTGGGAGGGGTACCAGGAATTAAACATATAACCTTGTGCTTGCTAAGCAGCCTTTGTTTTTTGTCTTTGTTTTCTGAGACAAGAGTCTGTATAGTTCAGGCTGGCCTTGAACTCACTCTGTAGCCCAGGCTGGCCTTGGTGGTGATCCTCCTGCCTCAGCCTCCCAAGTTTGGGAATTACAGGCACACACCACTACATATCCCCTCATCCCCTGCACCTTGGGTGCCTCCTCTGAAGCCAGCATCCATCACAGACAGCAAGAGCAAGAAGCCAGATCAATGACCAGGGCTGTGCATGGTGCTGACAGAGTCCTGGTCTGAGACAACAGATGGCTGAGAGTTGGCAGGAGCCTGAACTCCAGGCCCAGCTTTCATCACCAAGGTCTGGCCAGAAGAGGCCCTACCATCTCACCTTACGAGCAGACGCCATCCATGACAACCCCACTGGGAAACCCCAGGCTGGGAAAGAGTGCCTTGCCTGAGATTATCCAGCCAGTAGGGCCATGCTGAACTGGGATGTAGCCCCCATGCACTATCAAATGCAGCATCCACCCCAAGCCCTGGCTTACCCCGGAACTCAAGGCCACGCAGCTGGAAGGTGACAAGGCCATTGCCAACCTCAATAAGGTGCACCAGCGCATTGAGGTAGTCAGAGGCCAGGACAAAACAGTCACCAGGGCCATAGTTGCCCCAGCGACCCAGCACCAGGTCCCCACATAACGTGTGTTGCAGTGAGCGTGTCAAGTGCTCATAGAAGATGGAATTGAGGTTGTTGTCATCAGCGCCTGGAACCCAGAGCAGAAAGATAAAGGGCAAAATGACAGGAAGAAGCCTCCCTTCATGGGAGGGCCTGTTCTGAAGCCCCTAGATGGCTGGGTACACACCAGGGTTCCGGTCCAGCTGTGTCACTAGGCGGGTATTGGAATGATCCACACGCCTAGTGCTGCAGAGAGAGAAACAGGGTATCAGCAGAGGGTGAAGCTCACTGGGACAACTTCCTCCTGCCCATTTGTATGTCCCTTCTATCTAGACACCACTGGGTCTCCTGTAAGTACACACCCCTAAGCTATAAGTGGAGGTTACCCTTGATACCCCTGCTGAAACTAGAGCAGAGCAGACTGAAGCACAGGGACACAAAGAAGTCACTCAGAATCATAGCACTCTCGGGAGGCTGAGGCAGGAAGGATTGTTGTGAGTTCGAGACCAGCCTGAGCTACAAAGTGAGCTTAAGGCCAGACTGAACTGCATAGTGAGACCCTGTCTCAAAAA
>PVKA01055945.1:0-10104 GCA_004027165.1 Ctenomys sociabilis
CTTAGAATAAACAATTGTGATCTAAAAAATTTTGCATATTTTTGTTTCATTTCTTTCTTGATATTCAGGAAGCTGACAGTTTTGTGGAAGTTTCTAACCTGAAACATTTTTTATAAAATAAAGTTTAGTAAATATTTTTAGATTGTGTTACAATCTACAATCTATAATATCTACACAAGCTATTATATTCAGAAAAATATTGACAAATAGTAATGAACATCTCAGTATCTTATTATTTTGAAAGTACCTGAAGAGCCTTTATCTTAAGTAAACAATTATATAATAGAAATGCCTGAGGTACTTTATTTTGTACCTTTGTCATCAAACAGGTCTCAGTGACCACAACATTTTAAAAGTCTTATGCAGCATGATAAAAAGAACGCCATATTATTTCTTACCCCCTGAACAAACTTCAAAGAGACATTACTAAGAGCAAGTGTACAAGAATTGAACCATGATATATATAATTTGATGCCAGCCTCATTTACTGCACAAGTGTTGAAGTTAAGCTGCTAAAACATTAAGCCTCTTTTTGCTCAAAACTCTCCTGCATTTCAGTTCAAGCAGATTCCTTGACACACTTGCCAGTTGACTTTCCATGTTTCCAAGGTGTTACCTGCCTAGAAACAGAAGTTGATCTAAAGTTCCAATTTAGAAAACAAAGGAGATAACATGCATGTGATATGAGATTTAATGCAACAAGTACGAATTACATTGTACTTTTGACTACAGTTAGGATATCATTACTCTTTTGACTAGGTAGTCATTACATATTAACTATTCATTAGATTTAATTGTTTTATGTGATAATTTTAATTTAATAGTTACAAGGTAACAATGCATGATAAGAAATTTTTCACTTACATCTTTTTTCTCATTGAGCTTGTTGTACTAGATTTTAATTCATGTAAGCCATTAATAATTTGTCAAAGCACTTTCATCTATTTATAAAGGAGGTGCAATTCAAAGACTACAAGAACACCCCATAATATTATTACATAAAATCATGATAATTTTATATTTTCATGGATGCTATAGAAACAATATATGTATGCTTTTTTGATAATTATTTACTCAATATTTTACATTTTCTCAGTAGAATTGATTATAGTGGCTTGAAAGACTTCATTTACAGGATGAAACATAAAAATTGAGCATGAGTGCAAATTACTTTGATAAATATTTAGGAATTTAAAAAAATCCTCAATCATTACATATGATCTATGAAGATTAAATTATGTAATATAAAGGGCCAGCCAAATAGCTCAGTGGATTAAAGCACCTACTTAGGCAGATGCAGAGGGTGAGGGTTCAGTCCTCCACGTCTGCCATGCCGGGCCCACCCTCAGGACATGAGGGCAATGGAGACTGGGCATGGTGGCAGGCGCTTGTAATCCCAGAGCCTGGGACACAGACAACAGAAGGGTCACTACGTGTCCAGTCTACATATTGAGACCCTGCAGACCCTACAAAATACATAAAATATTATTTTATGTAATAATTTTAAATTTAATTATAAGATATTAAAGTTAAACATGTTAAGAGATTACTGCATGTGTCATTTATAGTTTCATTTCTAATTAAGCTTACTGAACTCGATTTTTTAATTCCTGTCAGTTATTATATCTTCTTGCATTCATAAATATAGTCTTGTCTTCAGAACCTGACTTTTACATTCATCATAGTATATTAATGGTACTGAAACTTAAAACGCCTCATTTGAAGACATAGATTTGTTTGACTGTCTCCAACTATTTACATTTTATGTTCTCTGTTCTCTATGATAATTTCAAGGACAGAAATGAAGAAAACATAAAACATATTTCTTATTTCAAATGATAGAAAAGAATATTTGAAAAGAAATGCTCTCTGTTGTTCCTCAGCTGTGTTATCTTACCCCAATCTTTACATGAATTTCCTGGGAAAATATGAAATGCCACATTTCTCATGTGCATCAGTTCTATCAATTCTGCTTATGTAATGAACTTGTCTCTACGTGACAGATATTGGATTCAGATAAAATCTAATTCAAACGTGTTTCATATATCATAGTGATGAAAAGTTTTAAATAACTTTAAGAAGTACCCAATCCTTGGGAGGTTATATCATAGAAATGAACAAATAACATCCAATGATGACAACAACAATGACAAAAATAACTCAGAAATTTTGTGTAATTACTAGATTCGCCACTCCCTCTTAATATCTGCTAATTCTTAGATCCACCAATAGCAAGCCCTTCACCCACTGTGCTATAACTTGCTTTTCTTTCTCTGGAATGAAGACTGCTATTGTGATCCTTGTGCTCACTGGGATGGTGAGTGTCTTAGTTGAAGGTGCTATAATAAAGTACTGTGGAACAGTGGTTCACATAACAAATAATTCTCAGCATCCCAATCTAGAACTGGGCCATCGGGATGGCACTTTGTGAAGTTCTTAATAGAGGCCCTAGTATGGTTACGTATCCACTAGACCTTTGCTCAGTGCAGACACAGCTGTATATCTCACCTTCAAGTCATTATTCCCATCGGGTGAGTCACCCACATAACTTTCCTGAAACCTGTTTACTTCCTAAAGGATGTAATTCCAAAGGCCTTGGAGATGAGCTCTGAGATTTTAATATGTGAATTTTGGGCTAACACAATCTTAAAGGTCATAGCTTTAAGCTTTCTGGATTTGATGGGAATGGTACTGAGACATGAAACTGATAGAAAATTTCAAAGTGAGACCGCACACTGCTGACAGTTGAAACCAAGCCTTTACTGTGTTCACTTATATCTAGTATCTTATAGACATGAAGAATGCACTGATTTGTTGCCTGTGCTAGAGTCTGTGCTACAGTCCTCCTCGGCAGACTGTAGTGATGTGAATTTAGGTTGCTGGATTTAGCACAGGTGCCTGCATACCTTAATTGAAAGTAGCAAGTCCATCCATAGGTCTTTAGAGAATGAAGCTGGCTACCACGTGGAGAACAGACTGAAACTTCTATAAGTATAGCTGCAGAGGGAGCAAAAAGGAGAATATTGAAGTAAATTGAATCCATTTCCTACTACGATTGTGATTTATTGACATCACTTTTGACATTTATATGTGTCAGTGAACATCCATATAATAAAGATAACATATTTAATATATAGTAATTAGAAAGGGACATATTCAAGCCAGAAATTGAATTTATTGTCAACCTACATAGGTATATATTATTGCAAATAATTTCACAAACTGCAATAATATTCTGACCGTAGCTTGAAGGAATAGGTGTATGCAATACTAGAGGGAAAGAAACCAAATCAATCACTGAGATGTTATATTGTGTATATAGTGCAAATTACATCTTATTTGTCTATTTATTTACTGGGTATCAGGAATCAAACTCATTACCTTGCACTTGCCAGGCAGGCACTTATGCCACGGAGTTATGGCCACAGCCCTATTTTTTTATTGTATCATCAAATGCCTAATGCTGACAATTCTTAAAATAATGAATAGGTTCACAAAAAACACATATGAGCAGTTTTCTTTAGGTGAGTTCAAACTTGGGTGACTAATCACATACATAATAATAAAAAATAAATTCCAATAACTTTTATAAACACATTAACAAAGTAAAGAGTATTTCTGCCTCTTCATTTAAAAACCTTCAATTATAATTATTTAGTTTGATAATACTCATTATATAACACTAGAAACACTGGAAATAGCATATTATTACTGCTTTTGAAATGTGGAAAATGATTGAAAGCAAATTTTGCAACATATTTGGGAGCCAGAATCTACTTATATAGATCACCATAGAAGGTACTATCAAATAACATATAATTTAATGTATTTATAGTTAAATATGTTTAATAGAGAGTATACAAATGAGCAGCAAGGAAAGAAAAACTCAAAATTTAAAATCATAAGAATGTTTGAACGAAGTAAAAATTACAAGTAAAATGACAAGTAGTTGTACAGAATCTCTACTCTAATAAAACAGATATAACTAATATGGCTTAGTATATTTATTTCAATTAATCCTTTTATTGGATACACATAATTGATGAGAGTAAAATGTCCTTTCTAAATATGGGTATCACACAGGATAAACCATTTCAGCTGGTATGACGCTTAAGGCTTCATCAGAGCAATTCCTTTACTTTTAACACTCTTGATTTCTTTAAATGCTTTATAGGTAAAATGATTTAATATAGGATTAACTCAACCTGTCCTCAAAATAAAAAGTAGTCTGTTAGTGTAGTACAATGGTAGCATGTTCCTGGATTTGATTCCCAAAAACACATACATGCTCAACCTGCACACATACAGTACATTTATTTATGAGCTGTGGGTGTAACTCAGTGGCAGATAACTTGTCTAGCATGTCTGAAGCCCTGTGCTCAATTGTCAGCATTGCAATAAGTAAATAAACAAATAGTAAATTTTGTATGTAGGCATCATGTTTTTTTTTCCAGGTACAACAGATAATTGTCTAAAATAACAAAAGCAATCACCACTGTGCACAAACTATTATAACATAGTATTATAAAACTGTGGTTAGTATCATTGCCCCTTCTACAATTTTTATCAAATGCATAAAATGATGAATTTGCCACAGTTACTATAAGACATAGGTGATAAATAGCAGTAGCATGGAATTTTTCTTACTTCAACAAAATTATTGACTGAGTTTTTGCTTTAGAAAAGTTTTGCTGCACTGGGGAGATAGCTTGGGAGCCTAAGTACCTGCCTGACAAGCGCAAGGGACCTGGTTCAATCCCCAGTACCACACACAGTGTGGTACACAGTGGCAAACCTATGCTGTGCAGGTTGCTGAACCTGAACATGGTGAAATGTGCCTGTGATCCCATCACTTGTGAGGCTGAGGCAGTATCAGTCTGAGCTGCACAGAGAAACCCTGTACCAAATAAATAAATAAATAAATAAATAAATAAATAAATAAATAAATAAATAAATAAATAATTTTTAATAAAGAAACAGGCAGGGCTGGGGAGATAGCTCAGTAACATAAACATCTGCCTGACAGGCTCAAGGTCATAAGTTCAATTCCTCAGTACCACAAAAGGAAAAGTTTAAAATATAAAGAACTTGGCATTTTGGTATTTAAAATCAATTTTTCTTTTCTGATATAGCCATTCGCTAAGATTCCAGGCTGGCCCATTAACTCCAGGATGATGCCCTGGCACAGACTCCTGCCATCATGTCTAAGGGCATTTTTAAATTGGTAAAACAACTTTCACACTGCTATGACAAGTAGTTATATGAAAAAATAACATTTGAATGGTGTGCTTTCTGATATAATTCATATATCAACTGGTTCTAAAATTTAGACTCAAGAAGCTTTCATTTCAGGTCCCAGAACACGTAGAATGCTTTTTATCAGCATTAGCTTGTACTTGTGCAGGTGCCAGTCAGTCTGAAACAAGGTTTTCCTTAGGTAGTAGGTACCATCCACAACTGAATCACATTTGTAAGAAGACTTCACAGTCAGTGCAGAAATGACAAGAGAAGGCAAACCTTTGCACTAAGCAAATAATCGAGTAAAATAATTTCATACAATGACAGAACGCAGTCATAACAGCTGACTGCGAATTTAGCTCTATGACTCAGGAAAAAAAATAAAATAAAATCAAGAAGGGCATTTATCAAAAAGAGTCTAACTTTATCAAGTCTGAAGGCAAGCTTATAAATGTCTTTGGATGGGAGACAGCTGTTATAGAGTGCTTTGGATCTAGAATAAACTTATTGTGAATTCAATATTGTAGAACATAACACATTTAGACTTGGGAAACATTTTTTCTTAGGGCACTGATAGCTTTCAATAAGAGCTTTATTCAAATTCATGGACATAAAGAACACAATTTTCTGACTTTAATCAAATCTATATATTTCCTCCTGAGGAATTATTTCACTGTAAGAATAGTTAAGAGAAATATAGTTCCTTTATTTGTTTGAAGGGTGCATTCATATTGCTCTGTCTCTAGTATTTCTATTTCTATAATCTATGAAGAAATTCATATAATTTTATTAATTCATTGTCATTAAGATGATTGGGGGAAATAATAATAACCAGGATTTTCACCACCAAAGTCCAATCCAGTACTTGCCCTCTTGTGTTCTATTTTTAAAGAGGCCCCTAGAAACATGAAGTAGTGAGAACTGTATTCATTAAACTAACATAGTTTCTTTCTTCTGAGAAAGGACCACATGCCTCTCATGTGGTCCAGTGTCTCTTCATACACCACAGAATTGATATCTACTCATATTTCTAAATTTTGTTCCATATTTATGTGTCTTCTATTGAATATTTTCTACAATGTGAGGAATTTTGGAAGTGTGCCTATGTCAACTTAATTTCTCAGTGATGTGGCTTGTGTTCAAGTATCCCCTTAAGCCTCAGGTGGTCATAGGTGAGGCTTTTCAACGTGGCTGGATCTAGAGTGTGTGAGGCTGGGATCAAGGGTGTGTGATTATTAAATCAGCCCACTGATTGGGTGGGATTAAGGATGTCCCACTTTGTTCAAGGTATCTTAAAACTGCCTCATTGATATTTGTACTTCAATAAAAGAAAAATAAAATAAAATAAATAAATAAATAATAAAGGATGTCCCACTTTGGCTGTGAGTGCGACCAGCATGAGGGTGTATACTCCAGGTAAGATTTAAGGGAAAGAAAGGCAATCACTGTCCCTGCTGGGTGCTGTATGCTTGCTTGCTTAGTGCTCTCTGTCATCTGTCTTCTGCCCACTGGAAACTCCTCTTCTGTGGTGCCCTCAGTCATGCCTGGATGCTTTAGAGCCAGCTGACTTTGAACTTTATACACTGAGACACAAAGAAACTGTTCTTCCATTAACTCTGAATGTTTGATATTTTGTCTCAATAATGAGAAACGTAACTAAGACACTTTGAAACAAAGGAATAGAAGAAAAGAAGGAAGGTAGGTAAAGAGGCAAAGGAGGGAAGGAGCAAGAGAGACAGAGAGAGAGAAAATCATAAACTCAAGGCCACATCACTGATAACTGGTGAAGCTGGGATTAAAATGTGTGAGAAAACCCAATGTATTTTAATGCAATTTTTTTGCTCCCAATTGCTAATTAAATTCTTTTTATTTTGTTCTACGAGCATGTATATATACATATATATATATATATATATATATATGTATATATACATATATATACACACACACACACACATACATGTGCACATGACCACAGAGTAATTTAAATGTAAAAATTTTTACTTCTATATATTTACCTCATATGTGATGATTGATACATATTTTTTAGTTGTTATTTGTCTATTGGACAATTTTTGTCTGCTTTTGAGAAATATCTATTTTTGTGATTTGCCTGTTTTATAATGAGATTATTTACATTTTTACTGTTAATAGTAAGCGGTTTTTACTGTAACACTTGTGACAACCCATGAGACTTAAATGGTACTTGGTCAGACACACTTTAAATGGTAAAGGTGTCAGCAATTTAATGTTTTCTTTGAATCAGTCCTACAGAAATGTAGACATTTCGTTTTCATATGATTGGTGTATTTGTGTATATTTGTAGTTGGCATGAATCTCCTAAATTTAAACAATGAATGTCATAGAATGGATACAGTAATAAATTCAGAAAATGAGTCAGTGGCAGTTGCCACCAGAATTACAAGCAGAGAATATGAATCTGAATTCTTTTGACTGCCAACAAATTTTTCACAAAGTTTTTTATAACTTATAACTTGAAAGGAGAACACAAATACTGTTGTAAGTGTCCTAACAGAAGATTGAGTATTAAGCCTAATATTAGGGTATTGTGTTTGTATTCTCCCATGAAAATTGAGTAGTAAACACATTTTTAATAAAACACATAATTTTTTAAAAAATTAACAATTTATTTATTTGTTTACTTGGTACAGGGTGTTGATATGCAGCTCAGACTCCTAGTGATCCTTTTTTCTCAGCTTCCCTTGGGCTGGGATTACAGGAAGATGTCATCACACCTGGTTTTGGTGGCCAGCAGGGAGCACTCTGTTTTCCAAGGCCTGAATGGTGTGGGATGCCAGAGATTGGAACCTGGGTCTTTGCACTTTCTGGGCAGGTGCTTAGACCTTTGAACTATCTCTTCAGCCTAAATTACATAACTTTGAAATACATAATTTTAAAATTGTTTTCAAATCAATTATTTTATTTTTCAAGTAGCAGTCTATATGTTTAGTCGGAGATTATTTATTTGACAAATTCTAGTGTTTTCGACAATTACCTTAATGAAAGAATTTATTTGTCATAGTTAAGGCAAAAATTTCTGTGAGTTAATAAAAATGTATTGATCAAAACAGAGCTAAAGAATACAATTTTGAAGTCATTTAACAAATCTCAGTCCTTTATATAAGGTAGTGATGAGATACATTTCATATAATGGCTTAATTTTTTATTAATTTTTAAAAATATAAGTTTAAAATTCCCACATTATAATTCAGAAGATTGACTTTCTGAATGTGAAAAACAATGTAATAACATTTATTTCAAATTTTTTTTATGGTACAGAGTGTCACTAAGCAGTTCAGAACCAGAGTAATCTTCCTGTTTTCAGCCTCCCCAGCAGCTAGGATTACAGGCGTGCACAACCATGCCCAGACTCATAAGCCAGCTCAACGTTCTGGGGTAGAGGGGCCTGGCACAGCATGAGGTACCAGGGATCAAACTCCAGTTCCTGTACTTCCCTAAGCAGAAGCTTAGTCTGCTGAGCTATCTCGCAGGCTCTTAGCATTTATTTCTAAACACATTCTTGCTATTTTAATATTAGCATTTCAAGTAAATAAATTTTATGGAATATAATCCAGCTGTTCTCATCCCCGAAATATTTGTTTCAGATCTGTTTGTGTCTTACTTTTTTAAAGGCAAAAAAATCCTTTTAACTAAAATTTTAGTTTCCTACTTTGAAGATATCTTCTTTTACTTACCAAAGAGAAATCATTCTGTCCCTTTGGAATATATATGATTACTGCAAGGGCCAGCATGATAGCTCAGGGGACTAAGCACTTGCTTAGGCAAGCACAGGGCCCAGGGTTCAATCCCCAGGTCCACATGCTGTGCTGGCCCTGCCCTGGGTGCAGTGACCCAGTGATGAGTCTGTGGATGGAGCATGCCTATAATCGCAGTATGTGCAAGGTTGAAAACAGGAGGATCAATAGGAGTCTGAGCTGCATAGTGTGACCCTGAACAAAAAACAAAAAAGAAAAGAAAAACCTGAAATATAAGGATTACTGCAAATATACTGAGCCAGGCCACCTCCAGTGCCCACTGAGCCAGCCAGAGACCAGGTGTGGTGTTGCATGCCTGGAATACCAACCCTGGGAAGGCTGAAAACAGGAGGATCCCTGTAAGTCTTCGCTGCTTAGTGAGACCTTATACCAAATACACTAAAAACAAACAAACAAACAAACAAACAAAAAGATTACTGCTAACAGTTGCCAGGGCTGTTATAATAGTGGAGACATACTGAGCTTTACTGCAATAAAGGGAAAAATGAAGACAAATAACCAATACAGAATTTACTTATCTGGGAAAGTAGCTGAAGGGTTTGAAAATTACTAAGGGGAGCTTGCAAGCCTCATGGGCAGCAGTATTATTGGTAAATATCTCACTGATTTCTTCTTCTACACGTTGGGAAAGAAGTATCTGTCCCTGGTGGTACTGGTTAAGAAGCATGGCTACACCAGAGAGAACTGAAATTCAGGAACGAGGGAATTCCTGCATGTTGGACTTAGTAGCCAATCTAAATCTTATTACATCCTTCTTATAGGAAAGAGTAAAGCTAAAGTCAAGGCTTACTGGAAAAATAAGTTTAGAGAAGCACTTGATCAAGATAGAGTCTTTGTTGCATTTCTTGATTCTCCATACTGCTGACATTTTTCAAAAGAAATGCCTTCCCTCACATCTAGTATCTTGTTAATATTCATTTTTTTCTCTTATATCGTTTTCTATTATGTAGAAATATTTTTCTTACAATAGTTATTGATGTATGTATTTGTAGGAAAAGATTCCGATTTCTATTTCAGTAGGTTATTGAGAGTCACATAATCCCTTGTGATATTACTATGAATTTGAATC
>PVKA01055946.1:0-10060 GCA_004027165.1 Ctenomys sociabilis
AGAAAGGAAGAATCATGATGTGGGTGTATGGACAGTACAGTTGGGATAGATATGCCATGCTTCTACATAATTCTATGAGAGGCAAGATTTGTACTAATGGGAGTTGGACAGGATATTATGTTGGCTTCTAGTACTATGGACAACCACTAGGAAAATAACAAGTTAGAAAGTATTAGTTATTGAATCTCTGATATAATTCAGGTATGAAAAATAAGATACATAAACAGCTACACTCCTAATTTACTGATAAGAGACATCTGCTATAATAATGTCTGTAAGTATAATATCAGGTATTCACCTTGTACGATACCAAAACATTACAAAAACAGTTTGCAATGTCTTAATTTATCGGATCTGCCTTGTTAAGGTGTCTTAAAACTGTCTCATTGATATCTGTACTTCAATAAAATAAAAAAGAAAGAAAGAAAGCTTTGAAGTAAATTTTTCTTCTTTCATATCTGCTTTAAAGTCAAATACTCTAATTAAAATATATGAAATTTAAAAGAATTAACTGACAGTGTTAGTTAAAAACCTGTCCTTTGCCCAGAGAGATAGTTCAGTGGCATAAGCACCTGCCTGGCAAGTACAATGTCTTGAGTCTGATCGCTGGTACTAAAACAAAATTTATTCTTCCCATTAAAATGTCCAAATCACACAGTTTTCCTGTGCTACATTTTAATCATAACAATCCCATTTGTTTCCTTAATAAATACCAACTTAGTTTTATTCATATGTATCATAAAATAATTGTGAAAACCGTATTTCTCTTACTTTCAGACATAGACAACAAGGTAATAAACAACTATCAGTGTAGCATTAAGTGCTCTCTTTTGCTCTGCTGAGAAAGAAACTCAACATCACAGAAATAATTTAAACAGTCACCAGGATAACGTAAACAAGGCTTGGAATTTAGGGAACTAAGATACCCCGTGTCTCAGTTACGTTTTACTCATTGCTGGGACAAAATACCCCACAGCCAGATTTCAGGAAGGAAAGGTTTATTTAGCTCACAGTTTGTGGAGGTTTCACTGCATACTTGGCTGGCTTCCAGGCAGAGTGGCACATGGCAGATAGCAGGAGTTCATAGCAAAAGAAAAACAGCAAAGAATAAAGGAAGGGAAGTCTCTCTTCCCTCCTTATATTATAAACAAGTTATCCTGGGCTGGGTGTGTAGAACTCACACAATGCCCTCCTCTGGCACAGAATGAGGATGGTTATAACTAAGAATCCTGGCTGTCTGCTGATTCACTTAATTAAACTTCTCAAATTCTCCAGTTGACACAATGCATTGTCATTCAACTAACTTAGGTGCTTGAACTCGACATCACAATCCAACACAGTCCAGCATTCTACAACAATAGTGAGTTATTCAAAGAAGTTGTCGACCATAGCCATTTACAGCTCGGCTTAATATTATGGCCCCACGATGTATACTTCATTTTTATACTTTTCTGCTGGATGGTTAAAACCTAGATAGATCAAGACCTATATACCAACACATGAACTTTATATTTCCTATGTGGCCAGTGAAGTCCTCTCAGGGTTTATCTTGTAGTCCTGTACATTATTCTGTAGTTTCTTTGTCTGTGTCATCCATGTGGATGAGTCATGGCCAATGCTTGACCAGTTTGCTCTCTGACACAATGTATCAACCATCACAATCCACCCCTTGACAATTTGGCAACCAGACACTTCCTTAAACCAGTTTTCAGATAAATAGTCTTATGAACATTTTGTAACTTAACATTGTACTATATTAGAACCATGACATCTTTCCCCTAAGCACACCCCCCAAAGACTCATGCACATCCTTTTATGCCAAAGGCATTTTAGTCCATCTCTAAAAGCTGTAAAAATCCTAAAAGTTTTAGCATTGCTGAAAATTTTAAGTCTTAAGTCTCCTCTAAGATCTATGGCAAACTCTTAGCTGTGAGCCCCTATACAAATGAAAAATTAAACACTTCCAACATTTAAAGGCATAAAATAACCATTACCCATTAAAAGATACACACAGCAAGATATAAACCATTGGGAATAAAACTAGTCTAAAATCTAGAAGGACAACCATTACATCTTACAGTTCTATGTGGAACATCAAAGGAATCTGAAATGAGTTGTGAGCTCTTAAAAGCCTTACATGCCTCCACCCCTGTGGCACTTATGTTGGTGACTCTCATGGCGTTTTTGGGGAGCTAACTTTGTTCTTTCATTGCAGCTTTTTTGGAAAATATAGGATTTTGGCTTTTAAAACATTTTTGGAGAGGTTATTGAAGAAGTTTTGTACTCACAGCTTTATACACTGCCCTCTCAGGGGCACATTGCCTGGCATCTCAGACCTTTTGAAATCTAGGTGGAAGCGTTTTTAACCTCAGAACTCTTTTATTTTTGAATGTGCCTCAACCCAGTGTCATGTGGATGATGCCAAAGTCTGCTGACAACTGGAGCAGTAGTCAGGCTTTTTTTTTTTTTTCTTGACTGTAGGGGTTGAATGCCTGAATTGCTGAGCATTCTGAACATGATTATTTACTTTATTTTATTTTATTTTTATTTTTTGGTGGAACCAGGGATTGAACTTAGGCCCTTGTGCTTGCCAGGTAAGCACTTATTCTACCAAGCTATCTCTCCAGCCCCCTTGAACATGATTTTTAGGAACAAATCTTTTTCCTGTATTTTTAGGAAAGGGTCTACAGGGTGTTCAGGGTCTCACTACAAGATCAGACTTACAGTGATCCACTTGTTTACAGCCTCCTAAGTGCTAGGATTACAGGTGCTCACCACCACACCCAGTCTCATACACTGCCTCAGCACATCCCACTTGCTGAGCCAGCATAGCAGGCCTGGAGATCAAACCTCCAGCTCCTGTGCCTATTTGCAGGCACTTTAATCCAGTGAGCTATTTGGCCAGCCCTCAGGAGCAAATTTTTTAAGCCAGTGTCATTTTGGAAAATGGTGTGGCTGCCTTCTCCATTTTGGAACCTAGTGTAGTCACCAGGACCATGTTTTGGAACATGGGGCTTTATGCCTTTTTTTCTTAAGACAAAGTCCCTCACCCTTGTGATTCTGAGGCTGGAAAGGTGTGAACCTGCCACCTCCTATGACACCCTCAGGACATAGATTTTACTCTCCTGTTTCTCCTGGGCAATGGAGATCTCAGGTCTGTCTTTGAAGTCCACAGCCTTCCTGGGGCTTCCTTTCTGGCCAAAGTCACAATATTTTAAATCAACTTGCTGGGCTCTTTGCTCTTCATTCTCAACATAAGTCTTACTCAGTGCCCCCAACAATAGTGATGCCACTGCCTCAATGTTTAACTGCTTTGAGATTTCCTTTGTCAGATTAACTAGTCCACTGTACTTAATCTCAGTGTCAGGCAAAGTCTCTAGACAGGAGCAAAATGCATAAGCCATAACAATTTATCCAAAGTCCAACAACAAAAACAGTACTTTTTCCCCTCAGAAACCTCCCAGCCTGGTCTTTATAGGCAGGATTTCCATCAACTTTCTGGTTTTCTGAGCTCTAGTCAGAATCTCCCATATAGAAGAGCCAAAGGTGTACTTACCCTTCTCTAGTAGGTGACATTTCCAAACTTTCTACCTTTTCCCATCAGCCTTTCCCAAAAGCTCTTGAACAACATGGTCAGGTAGTTATAGCAACCAACCCATTTTTCTGGTACCAAATTCTATCTCAGCCACTTTTTACTCATTGCTGAAAAAAGTACCTGATACCCAAAATTAAGGAAAGAAAAATTTGTTTAGCTCACAGTTTGTGGCACAGGGCGGAGAGCAGCAGTTCATAGCAGCAGAAAACAGCAAAGAGCAAAGGGAAGGGCAGCAGTGTGACTTCTAGCCAGTGTCTCTCCCCTTCTTATATTGTAAACAATGCACCCTGGGACTGGGGGTGCAGAGCTCACACAAAGTCCATACCTTCCTCTTGCACAGGCTCAAGATGTTTACAACTAAGAATCCTGGAACTCTTCTGAGTCACTTAATGAAACCTTTAAACTCCTCAAGTTGACATGATGCATCAACCAATACACTCACTAAGTGACCAGAAAATAAAACATGGGCCTTGGCATCTAAACAAAACCGAGTCATTCTACGAAAGACAACAAGAAGGGCCACATAACAGAGCCTGAGGGACCAACAGAGGAGACAGGAGCAACTCCTGGACCTGACCACATCTACAGCAGACAGCATAGCTGATGAAAGAGATGTTCCAGATACACATTTTCAGTGAAACTGGAACAGCCTTAATATGAATGAATGTTAAGCTATCTTAAAATTATCATGTTAAGTAACATGAACATAGGTGAAATATCTTTCTTGCATAAAGATGACTATATTTACAAATGAAATTATATACATAGTTTACAGGCTGCCCCAAATGTAACTTTCTCAATGGTATCTATCATTTTGACAAGTTGCAGGTCTTAATAATCTTGTTTTTTAAATGTTCCTAACCCGTACGCAGGTTCTGAAGTTGGCAATGCCAAGTGCCTTTGGACTTCATCATCCTGACCTTGATAAAGCGGCTCAGTAATGAGCAGTTCACTACCATTACAAGTTATCCATTTGCTCGTCAGCATCCAGTGCTCTCTTTCTTGAGGCTTTCCAGGAAGACATGTCTTAACCATACATAATGTGAGAAGAATCTTGAGTGAAGACTATGGATTCTTAAGAGCTATCATTTTACTCCAGCTGAACAAGTGAAACTGTATCCCCTCTGAGAAAAAATGAAGCAAAGGCCAAGATAAATAATGGACACAAGCATTTGGGCTCCACCAAAATGAATCACTTTAGAAGAAATTACTTACCTGTTGAAAATGTACTGCTGAAATCTATTTCCCATTCCATAGATATTCATATTTTTTCTTTTTTTTTTTTTTGATGGAAGCAGGGATTGAACTCAGGCCCTTGAGCTTGCCTGGGAAGTGCTTATTCTACTGAGCCATCACCCCACCCCCTCTTTCTTCTCTTAAAATAATAAAAATTATGTAACACTGAAGGCAATGCCAACATGGGCATCTAATCTGCACATCAAAAGATAAATTTTGGCAATGGAAAAAAAATAAAACTGGAGATGTTTTATTCTTTTTACAGCAAAAGAAATAAATACATAGTTTTGCTCCTGAACTTTTAGGGCAATACAAGATAGAAAAAATGCTACCTGTCTAGAGAAAAAAATCTTAACAATGTTTAACTGCAGCATACAAAATGATTAATAATAACAAAGAAAAGACCTAATTTATCAGAGTCATTTAAAGGTACAACATAAAAATCCAGAAATAAGCATTCAGATTCAGTCATATTTAAATGACAAAGTTGGCATGTGACAATTACTTGGGGCTTTCTTTCCCACAAAGTAAGCAATGAAAATCCACTCTTCTCATGCAGTAAAAATCTTTGCAAGAAAACAAAGATCAACAGCTTAGTCAGTATTTGCTATAGCCACAGGTCACTGGGCTGTGTCAAAGCTAATAAAAAACTAACCTTGCTATCATAATGATCTTAATATAGCCAATTCCCCCAGAAAACACAGTTCACAAAGGACAATTCCTATCAATATGAAAGAACAAGCAGAAAGAAAGAACTGATGATGTCCATATATTCCCCCTTAAAATCATCCACAGTGCTTCAAACAAATGCATGTTGGTTGTTTAGTTCGTGTTCTTGTTAGGAGGGCTCCTTCTGTAATGGAGGAAGGATAAAAGAAAGCAGCGGCAAAATGAATTAACACTCTATCCTTACTTTTCTAGAAAAGTGATGATTTAGCCAGAATAGACAGAATCCAATAAGGATGAGTACCTATTTACAAATATACCAAGGTAAAAATGAACTATTTTATGAATTTTAGTTTCACTCTCTCAAGGCTTTTAGGAAGCTCTGAAACTAGTGCTGACATAAGAGTTGTATATAGTTAATTTAAATAAATAGATAACAAGTGAATGCAACTACTCACTAGATGAGATGGATGAATGAGACCAGGTAGTGTAGAAATTAAGGCAGCTGGATTCGGGCAGATGTGTGTGGAGTAGCACACACTCGGGGCAGGAGCCTGAGCAGGAGTGCTTGCTCTCGCAGTTTCTGCATGCAGTATGAGGGCAGAAGAGGTCCCTTCCACTTATTGATAATGGGGAGCAGCTATGAAAAATAAATCAGTGCATGTAGGTATTTAGAGTAAGTGCGTGGTCCTGGAGTCTAGGGGCAGCGGTGGGGATGGCGATGCCTCGGAGGCCTAGAACTGCTCTCATCCTCTTTCTTTTCTTATTCTTTTTCAATACTTTTATTGAAGAACAAATAGCAATGAGACAATTTCAAATCATATCAGTTGACCAGATTCAATAATTTATACATTGCATATTGCTTTCTTAGTGGTTATTTGTTGTACAAAGTGCAGACATGATATTCTCTTAGAGCAGATGCCTCTATTCATTGAATTAAGAGAACATAGCTGTATATCTATCTTTTTTAAAGCTGATTTATAGTACATTTCAATAATTAATACTTTATATATATTTTGTCTTCCTAGTGGTTATGCATAGTACAAGAGGCAGACGGGATATTCTGCCCAAACACTATTGGTGCAAATCTTTCTTCTCATAAAATTACACAAAAGTACTGCATATTTATTCTACCTGTTCTATATAGAGAGTGGTCCATAGCAACTATCCCAGCTCTTTTTTTCCATATGATGTTTGATACATGATACCATTTTCTGGTTTAGTGTCTGATACTCTTTTTCCACTGCAAATATATAAATTCTTCTTTGTTATCCCCAAACTGCTTTTTCTTCCCAAATGTTGCCTTATAACAACAAGCTGCTTTCTTCGTGTGCTAACTAACACAGCAAGGATATGTGCCTCTTGTTTGAAATTTTAGTCTTTTTCTGTGTTTCTTATCTGGTATAGGAGAGCATGCATCTTTTTTGGCATCCAAACTGATTTTTAAAAACCCTAAAATTCCCACCAAAAATGACTCCTTGCTGCACACATTACCACTGAAATATCAAGACCATAATTCTGTACAGAATACCAGTTCAACAGTGGTCTCTGGTATACTGTCCTGTAATTTCTTGTTGAGCCACTTTAACTTAGATCATGAAAATAACATTTTTTTTTCTTTTAAAGATAAGAAAAATAAACAGTAAACAATGATTCATATAAAATAATGTCTTATGGTGATTTGTTGATATATTCACCTTTGGACAATCTTCCTTGAGCCTATTTATATAGTGCCCATTATTTAATAAAGAGGCTTCCTTCATCTAGGATCTCAAGAATTTGAACAAATAGCAATGGAATATTACAGTGATACACAGTTTAGACTGTTCAATTCCACAGGTCAATTTACATAAATTATAATATTGGAAAGGAACAAAAACATATGCATTCTTCCAATCCATCTATCTCTATTTACCATCATATGGATTTTGCCTGATTACTACATTGAAATATTTTTACTAGTACATGAAACATTCTTGGACCATTCCTCAAAGAAGAGAGGAAATGTTTCCACTGAAAGATATTGTTTTCAATTCAGTTGGCTTTGGGATAGGAAGTAGTGTGGACATTACAGGAGTTGTCTAAAGCCTGGGTGTGAGGTGGACTGGGAGGGCTCAGCCTGAGTCCGAGCTAAGTTGGGACTGCAAGCTAAGTGCTCTGAGGTTTAATATATTTCAGGAAAGGGACCTGAACAGCCAAAAGCTGGTAAAGCAGTGAGGAAACAGTTAACAATAATATTGTTCTTAGGAACACACACCAAAAAAAAAAAAAATGGATGTCTTTCAAATATTTGAAAGTTCAAGATCCTTTACCCATTGGTTGCCTCAAAATTTGTCAACTTTAAATACATAAAAATATGCTCCATATCACTGGCCATTTGGGGGATGGGGGAAGGAACCTTTCTCCACTGCTGATGGGAATGTAGACTGGTACAACCATTATGGAAATCAGTGTGGAGTCTCCTCACAAAACTAGGACTGGAAATCCCACTCAATCCAGCTATCTCTCTTCTGGGAATTTTCCCAAAAAAGAACTGAAAACATCATATCATAGTGCTATATGTGCACCTGTTTATAGCAGCACAATTTGTGATGGACAAATCTTGGAAACAACCAAAATGCCTGTCACCTGAGGTATGGATGAAAAAGATGTGGTGTTTTTATAGAATGGAGTATTATTCAGCTATAAAGAAAAACAAATTCAAAGCCTCCATAGGTAAATGGATGCAATTTGAAGCTACACTCATAAGTGAAATAAACCAGACCTACATGTGGGAATATGTAGGAACTCAAAAAAAGAAATAAAAACTAAAAGGTATAACAGATATAGTTAAACGGAAAGAAATAGAACTTAAGAATTAAACCACAAAAAGAAAGAAAGGAAAAAACTTAAGAAGTAAGGTAGCAGCAAAACCATGCATGTATATATACAAGTTGGATAAGGCAGTAGTCCTAAGAATTTCCATCAGGTTTTTGAAAATAGCAGTTAATGGGTAGAATTCTCACCCTGACTAACTCTCTATGTTGATATCTGCAAACTAAGCAACTACAGGGAGGACAGCGATGTGTAATGCTTGAAACACCTGTTATCTTGGTCTTCTAAATGTGTACCATTTCTAATGTCATATCAATTATTACTATACTCTCTTCAAAGTAATTTTTAAAAGAGGTAGTAAAAAAAAAATAAAACTCCAAAATAAATAAATAAATAAACAAACAAACAATTTTTTCAAAAATTTGTTAAATTTAGCCTGTGCCAAGGCAGACAGTTTTTCCTGGACTGTAGTCCTAATTCTCTAAAACAGAAATGAATTAATAAGGCTTGAAGTCAGAATATTTTATTTCTTCATGCAAAAGTTATAGATGGAGAACAGAATCCATAGAACCATATAGATTACAATTGAAAACTAAATGATTAGGGAATTCTTAAGGGGAAACACTGATGAATATGATAAAGTCAAGTAAATCTCACTATGAGCAAATGCTCATGGCTTCTGCAGGCCACAGAGTATGAAGAGCACTCACAGGAATGCAGGCCCACAGCCCTGCCACTGCAGCTTGCCGCGCCATTGCTCTGCATCAGTTACATCACACAGCATCATTGGGACAAGCACAGCAAGCCCATTACTGAGATCTTAGGGCGCTGGATCTGTGGGGGGCAGGACGGTTATTCTCACCCTCCTCTTCTCTGTGCAGGCAAAGGACAGAGCTGAGCCACAAGCTCAGAGTTTGTTACATGGATTCAAGGGGCACCAGGTAGCTTCTGATCTTTGCTAAGGGACAGAGATCTCCAACCTCACCAGTGCATCCCTTTGACAGTAAACAAATCCTTCAAAACAAGGCAAAAGTTAATAGTGTGTGAGCAGCTAAACAAAAACACCAGTCAAAAAAGCAAAACATACCAAGCAACAAAATTCCCAATTCAGAGCTGGGAAGATGGCTCAGTAGAATAAGCACTTCCCTGGCAAGTGCAAGGGCCTGAGTTCAATACCAGGTTTCACAAAAAAAAAAAAAAAAAAAAAAAAAAAAAAAAAGAAAGAAAGAAAGAAAGAAAGAAAAAAATCCCAGTTCATTGAACAGTTTTGATTTATTATTTTTTATTTTGCATTTTAGGGAAGGGTCTACAGGGCAGTTCAGGGTCTCACTGCTAAATTAGACTCATAGTGATCCACCTGTTCACAACCTCCCAAGACCTGGGATTACAGGCGCAGTCCCACACGTAGTCTTCATCATTCTATTTAAATCTAGCTTAATGGGGGTATTTCTATTATATGGAAAATATGCTTATTTAAACTGTACATTGTATTTTATTTTGCCACATGTGAAAATAACCTTGAAATAATTAATAGATTCAAAATGATTAATACATTGATTGCCCCTAAAACGTAGCTTATATGTTTATGTGAAATCACATCCATTAATTACTGTACTTGCTTCAGCCGTCAAGAACTCTTTTATGGTATCACAGAATAATAATAAATTTGAACAAATTTTAAAATGCAGAATGTACTTCTATTCATTGAAAACAAATAGTTCTGATTTTTGAAATAACCATAATAATGTT
>PVKA01055947.1:0-10102 GCA_004027165.1 Ctenomys sociabilis
ACCAAAAAAAAAAAAAAAAAAAAAAAGCAAGAACTCAATAAGATAGATTACACTGGAAGTAAAACCTGGGAATTTCTGAAATGATAGCAACAGTAGTGAAAAAACAAGTGGAAAGAACTGTAGAGGAAATAATCCCTCTGGTACAGAAAGAAATGGTGCTTAAAATAAAAATATTAGAGAAGACATAGATAAAAGAATAGGTGATTTTAGAGAAATGATAGAAACAAAAATAACCAATGTAGGAAGAAATAGAATTCATGAAATAAATCCAAACAGGAAGGAATGAAATTAAACTTCCTTGCAAGAGATTGAACAAATGCGAGGATACAATTTAAGATTTTGAAGACAAATCGAATTAGTGATGATGAAAAGAAATGTATCTTAAAAATAGTACCAGATCAGAAAAAAGTCAATCCAACAGCTACAAGATAAATCAAGAAGTGTAGTATGAAATTCATTGGGATGAATGAGAAAGGTTCAGACAGCACAAATGCCATGAAAAAAGTAATTCACAGAAATAATTTCATAAAACTTTGTGTAGTGTATGTCTAAAAGGTGATTAACTTGTTATTCCCAGGTGAATGGTGCTGGGTTTGGGAGGCCCACCTGAGCATTGTTGCCAACAGCATGAAAGTCAGAACTACCAAGCTGTTGAAAAGCTATTAGGGAATCTGTTTGGAGAAGCTGTTGGAAGCTGCTAGTTCTTCTAGACTGTTCTGCTGAAGGACCTTGTCATGATAGCTTTACTGATGAACTTGGATGTTCTTGTCACTGGAGGAGCTTGAGATGTTTCTTAGTATAAAGAATGGCTGGGGTTCATTTGGGGGTAATTCTGTTCTTCATCTTGACAATCACTTCCTCGTGCCAGAGGGGAAGATGGTACACTGCTCAGCCTCATGGATAAGCTTATCACATTGGATTTCTTGATAGAAACTCAGATTTTCTCATCTCTTGAGGAGCTATGGACTTCACTGTTTCTTAAGATAGATATTGTACCTATGGGGGAACTCTGCTACTTACCTTGAATATTGCTTCCTAGATCTAGCTCAGAATCCCCTAGCCTGATAGCACAAATCCTTCATCCTGCTGGCATAAGACTTTCAAGATTCCCAAACTGAGCTTTGGGCCTTTTCAGCACAGATCTGTGAAGTAGGCCCACATGTACTTTGTAGTGAGCTCTGAGTCTCCATTTGGACTTGGGAGAGGCATTGTTATGAGCTCTAGGTTTTCAGATGGACTCTTGTAGGCTATTAGGATACAGGTCCTCAGCAGGATTCTTTGTTTGTTAGTGTGTGGAGAGCTTTCCTGCACTCTTGTATATGATTCTTTCAATATTTGTAAAATATTAAATAATATTTTACAGTGTGTCCTATATTATATCGTTTTTCCTTGCAAAAACCCCAAACCATGATACTTCCTAAGGATAGCATGGATAAAGAATTTGACATACAAATAAATGAAAACATGTAGAAATATAAACAGTCATGACAAAAATAAAAATACAAGATTATTATGATCAAAATTCGAGAAATTCAGCACAACAGAATATTGAAAGTGTTAGTTACATGAAACAAGTCATCTATAAAGGATAGCCCATCAGAGTCATGTCAGACTTTCTATCACAAACACTGAAGTCAAGAAAGGCTTGGATGAAAGTATGTGAACTTCTGAAGAAAAAAAATTTACAACTCAGATTGTTGTATCCCACAAACATAATGGTGAAATAAGATGCTTCCATGACAAAGAACAATAGAAGAAATTTAGGAACAGCAAACTGACCCTACAAAGAGTACTGAAAGATGCTAGATAGAGATTAAAAATGACTACAATTAAAAGAATAACAGCAGAAAGAAACTACCAGGCAGGGCAAGAAATTCTACAGAGAGAAAAACAGGGTACCAACAGAAGGAAAATAATATGACAAAGATATGTTAATATATATCAGCTATAATTATCAATGTAAACGGTTTCAATTCACAAATTAAAAGAAACAAACATGTAGAATGGATCAATAAACAAGGTCTAACAATATGTTGTGTTTTAGCTACTTTTCTCTCATTGCTTTGAAAAAATACCTAATACCCAGAATTAAGGAAATAAAGGTTTATTTAGCTCACAGGTAGTCGAGGTTTCAGAACATACTCAGCTGGTTCCAAGGCAGAGTAACACATGTAAAAGAGCAGTCTTTCATGTAAAAACAGCAAAGAGCAAAGGGAGGAGGCAGCAGCTGTGGAAGCTAGCAAGCCCCTCTCTCCTCCTTTTATTGTGATTCAGATTACCCACTCCAGGGCAGGTATAGCACTCACACCCATAATTCCAGCCATGGATCATTAATTAATCAAAAACTGTACAAGTTGCATCAATGATTACATGAGGCATTGGGAGGGACAACTACACACAAACCAAACATGCTTCATACAAAAATCACATTTAACTCAAAAAGAAATCCAGATACTGGAATTCAAAGGATGGAAAGCTAGGTTCCATGTAAAGGGAACCCAGAGAAAAGCAGGGTTAGCAATTCTGTTTGCAAAAAATGACAAATTCAAGAATAATCAAAAGAGATAAGGTCACTACATCCTTGCTAGGGGAAAACTTCAAGAGGAAGAAACAACAATTATAAATATGTATGTAGCAAATATGGGGAGCCCAACTGTATAAGCAATTATTAATAGACATGAAGAATCAAATAGGCAATGACACAATTGTATCAGGAGAATGCAACATCCTTTTGCACAAAGAAAAAGATCAACTAGGCAAAAAATCAGCAAAGAAATATCAGAACTAAGGGCTGGCCAGATAGTTCAGTGGATTAAAACTCCTGCTTAGGCAGACACAGGGACTGGGGTTCTATACCCATCTTATTGTGCTGACCCTGCCCTCAAGGCACACTGAGACAGTGATTGAGGCTGAGCCTGGTGGCACATGCCTGTAATTCCAGTGCTTGGGATGCTGAAACACGAGGAATGCTATGAGTCCAATCTGTGTATTGAGACCCTATAGACCCTGTAATAAATCCAAAAAAACACATCAGAACTGAACCAAAACTTCCAACAAATAGATTTAGTAGACATTTTCAGACTCTTCCACCCAACATCATCAAAATACATATTCTTCTCAGGTGCAAATTGTCTGTTCTAAAAAATAGATAATATACGAGCCCACTGAACATGCTTAAGAAAAGGTAAGGAAATTGGAATCATCCCACATATATTATCTGACCAGAGTGTGATGAAATTGGAAATTTCTGGTAGAAGAAACTGCAAAACTTCCATGAAAACATGGAAATTAAATAACATACTCCTAAAAAAAGTGAGTCATGGATGAAATAAAAGAAGAACTTAAATAATATTTACTGCTAAATGAAAATGCAAATCAAACATACCTGAACATAAGGGATGTAATGAAAGAAGTCTTAAGAGGGAAATTTATAGCTGAGAATTCTGACAGAAAAACTGAATGTACACAAATAAACAATCTAATTTTACAGTTTAAGTTTCTAGAGAAAGAACAAAACAAACCCAAACCTACAGGAGGGAGGAAATTATAAAATAAGAGCATATATTAATACAATGAAGGTCAAGAAAACAATACAAAGAATTAAGGAAGAGTTGGTTCTTCAAAAGAAGGAACAAAATTGATGAAATATTTAGGCAACCTTATCTAAAAAAAGACTCAAATTCATGCACTTAGGAATAAAAAGGGGGAAATCACTAAGATCATGTGAAAATGGAGATTTTTTTAAAAATATTATTTTATTTATATTAATTTTATTTTGAAAAGTAAAAGCAAAGCAAGAACAAAAATCAGAAATAAAGAAGCATAAAACAACATATGTTACAGGTTTTCAAACCAAGAATAGCCGATTAACAATGGTTTATACATTATCTATTTTATCACCAAATCTATCGCTCAGATTAACAGATACACTTATGTAATATTGGACATATGGTTGGATATTACCACTTGCTTTCAAGAAACCTTAAATTTTTGCTCTTGTATCTTTTCTATCCTTTTTAAGTTTGTTTTAAAGAGAGAATAGTAATAATTGATGTGGTATCAGAAATGGCACACATTTAGAAGACCAAGATGTCAGGAATTCAACCATGGTTTTTGTATTACACATTGCTGACCTTGATGGAGTTGCTTAGATTGCAGATATCAGAATAAATAGTTAATCAAACTGAAAATGCTACATATTAGCTGCTATTTTCAAAAGACTAACGGAGATTTTTAGTACAATAATCTCAGCCATCCTGTATATATTCATACATGTTTTTCGCCTGCATTTTTTAATTTTTTCTCCCTTCTCTCCTCTTCATTGTTTAATCCTTAAGCTCCATTTTTTTCTGTTTTACTATATCTGTTATATTTTCAGCTTTTATTTCTTCTTTTGGGTTCTTAAACTAGGGGGACAATGTGATATTTACAGATGTGGGCCTAGTTTATTTGACTTATGTGTATAGACTCTAGTTGCATCCATTTAACTATGAAGACTTCAAATTTGTCTTTCTTTATAACTAAGTAAAACACCACTGTATAAAAATATTACATCCTTTTCATCCAGTCCTTGGATGATGGGCATTTTGCTGCTTCTAAGATTTTGCTATAACAAATTGTGCAGCTATAAACATGGGAGCACAAACATTGTGGTACGATGTTTTCAGTTCTTTGGGGAAAATTCCCAGAAGGAGAATAGGTAGATTGAATGGGATTTCCAGTCCTAGATTATTGAGGAGAATCCACATTGATTTCCACAGTGGTTGTATCAGACTACACACACACACACCAGCAGTGGAGAAGGGTTGCTTTTTCCCTGCAGCCTTCCCAGCATTTATTACTTGATTTCTTTTTTTTCTTTCTTTTTTTTTTTTTTTTTTTTTACTTGATTTCCTTATGATGGCCATTTTTTCTGGGGGTAAGACGATATTTCAATATTGTTTTAGAAATTTTTTTGGCTGAACCAGGATTCAACTCAGGCCCTTGCACTTGCCAGGCAAGATCTTATTCTACTGAGCCATCTCAATATTGTTTTAATTTTAATTTCTAGAATGGCCAGTGATGAGCAACAGTTTTTCATGGATTTGTTTGCCTCTTGTATTTCTTCCTCTGAGAAGGGTGCATTCATCTCAGCTGCCCATTTGATTTCATTACATCAGAAGATTTAATATTTTCATACTGGGTCTTGAAATTTGCACGCCTAGTTATTTTTAGTTCTTTATATATTCCAGATAGAAGACCCTTGTCTGAGTGACTATTTGTTAAGATTTTTTTCCAAATTTGTGGGTTTTTTTTTTACATTCTATTGGCAATTTCTTTTGATGTGCAGAAACTTCTCAATAAGAGGTGGTCCAAGTTGTGGATTCTTTGAAGTATTTCCTGTGCAGTTTGATTTTTGTAATGAACTTCTTGCCTACACTTATGTCTTGAAGATTTCTAACTACTTTCTCTTCCAGGAGATTCCGTGTTTCTGGTTTAATGTTTAAATCTTTAATCCATGTTGATGTTAGTTTAGTGCATAGCAATAGACCTGGAACTAGCTTTCATTTTTGGAATGTGGAGAGCCAGTTTTTTGAGCACCATTTGTTAAAGAGGTTATCCTTCTTACAGGGCACATGTTTGACCCCTTTGTCAAAGACAAGATGGCTGAGTGTGCTTGTAGTTGTAGCTGCATCTTCTAATCTGTTTCATCCATCCTAGAGTCTATTTTTTGCCAGTATCATGGTGATTTTATCACAGTAGCTTTGTACTATAAGTTCAAGTCATGGATTGTAATGTCTCCTGCCTTGCCTTTGTTGGCCAATATTGCATTTGCTATTCTAGGGTTTTCCAGTTCCAAATAAATTTGAGGAATATTTACTTTAGATCCATGAGGTATGTTGGTGGGTTTTCTTTGTTTTGTTTTGTTTTGACTTTTGTTTTGCTGAACTGGGGATTGAACTCAGGCCCTTGCCAGGCAAGTGCTTAATTCTACTCAGCCATCTCCCTGCCCCCTTTTGGTGGTTTTTTCATAGAGATTGCGTTAAATCAGTACAACAACTTTGGGTGTATGGTCATTTTCATAATGCTGGTTCTTCATATCCAGGATTGAGGAATATCCTCTTATTTTCTGAAATCTTTTTTATCCCTTTTTTCAGAGTACTGTACTTTTCATTGTATAGATATTTTCAACTTAGATTAATTCCTAGATATTTCATTTTAGGGTTAAGTTGTGCAGCATCTTTTTTCTCTAATTTCTCTCTCATTGTGTTATCTATATAGAAGAACACTATTGACTTTGGGCATGGACTGTGTAACCTGCTATGCTACTGAATTTGTTTATTCTAGAAGCTTCTTAGTGGAGCTATTTGTGTATTCCAAGTACAATATCATGTCATCTGAAAATTATGATATTTTAACTTTATCTTTACCTATCCTTCTTGCTTTTATCTCTCTCTCTTGTCTAATGGTTCTAGCTAATGTTTCCGGAACTATATTTAATAGGATTGGTGATAGAGTACATCTTTATCTTGTACTCGATTTGAGGGTAAAAGATTTCAATATTTCCTCATTTAGAATTATGTTGGCTGTTAGACTGTCATAGATGGCTTCTATCATTTTGAGATAGAGAACATTTATTCCAATTATTGCAGCGATTTGATCATTGAATGAGTGTTGGACTTTGTCAAAGGCCTTTTCTGCACCAATTTAGATGATGATGTTTTTGGTTTTTGGCTCTATTGATATAGAATTTTACATTTATAGATTTGTATATGTGGAACTCACCTTTCATTCTATGTTGAATCCTACCTGGTCATGATGTATAATGTTCTTGATGATGTGGTGTATTGTATTTCCTATGATTTTATTGAGTATTTTTGCAGCCATGTTCATGTGGGAGATTGAACTATAGTTCTCTTCCTTTGGTTGAAACATTCTCTGGTTTGGTATCATTATAATAGTTGCCTTCAGACTTGTTTTCAGGAGTATTACTTCTTTTTAAATTTAATTGAAGAAGGGCTGGTCAAATAGCTCAGCCGGTTAAAGTGCCTGCAAACAAGTTCAGGGACCAGGATTTTGGTCCCCAGGCCTGCTCTGTTGGCCCTGCTGCCAGGTCAAGCTGAAATGGTAATTGAAATTGGGCGTGATGGTGCTTGCCTGTAATCGCAGCTCTTGGGAGGCTGTAAACAGGAGGATTACTATGAGTCTAATCTAATAGTGAGACACTGAACACCCTTTAGACCTTTTCCTAAAATAAAAAAAAAAAAAATCTTTAAAGAGGCTGAGGAGTACTGGGATTAAATCTTCAAATTTCTTGTAGGATTCAGCTGTCAATCACTCTGGACCTTGGCTTTTGTCAGTAATTTTTTTATTTTATTTTTCAGTTTCATTGGCTGATATTGAGTTATTCAGAGTTTTTAGAAATTCTTGATTCAGTTTTGTTTTTCATTTATTTATTGAAGGACAAATAGCAATGAGACAGTTTTAAGACACCTTAACAGGATAGATTTGATAAATTAATACATTTCAAACTGTCTTGATAATGTTTTGGTATCATACAAGGTGCATAGATGATATTATACTTACAGACATTATTATAGCAAATGTCTCTAATCAGTGAATTAAGTGTGTATCTATATAATTATCTTATTTTTATAGCTGAATTATATCACAGATTCAATAATTAATACTTTCTACCTTGTTATCTTCCTAGTGGTTACCCATAGTACTAGAAAGCAATAATATTTGTTTCTCATAGAATTATGCAGAAGCATGGCATATTTATCCTAACTGTGTTTGGTAATTTGTACCTATCTAAGTATCTGTCAATTTCTTCTGTGTCTTCAATTCTGTGAGAGAAAAATTTTCAAAGTAGTTGTTAATGATCATCTGAATTTCCATAGGATCTATTGTAATTTCACCCTTTTTCCTTATTGCTTGAATTTGAGTTTTTTCTTTCCTCTTTTTCAGGAGGTTAGCTAGGGTTTATCCATTTTATTTAATCTTTAGAAAATCAGCTCTTTGAATCATCAAGTCTTTGTTTTCTTTTTCTCAAATGCATTAATCTTTGCTCTAATGTTTATTATTTCATCCTGTCTTTGGGCTTTGGCTTGGTTTGCTCTTTTTCTAGAAGCGTAAGGTGTAGCATTAGGGTATTTATTTTTTCTCACTCTGTTTGCCTAATGTATGAATTAACTACTATAAATTTACATCTAAAAACTTCTTTCACTTCATCCCACAAATTCGGATAAGTTATGCTTGAATTTTCATTGGAATGTAGATATTGTTCAATTGCTTATTTAATTTCACGTATAACTCACTGATTGCTGAGGAGAGTGTTATTTTTCCACGTTTATGGGGTTTTATGGTTTCCTTTGCCATTAACTTACAGTTTCATTGCACTGTGTTCAGACAACACCCAGGGGACAATTTCTGTTTTCTTGCATATATTTAAGCATGATCTATGGACTAGAATGTAGTCTATTTTAGAAAATGTCCCATGCGCAGCTGAAAAGAAGGTGTATTGAGATGTTGTGGGTGGAACACTCTGTATATGTCCACTAAGTCCATTTGTTCAAAGGTTTGGTTCAAGTCTGCTACCTCTTCGCTAATTTTTTGTCTGCTTGTCCCCTGTTAAGATTGTGATATTGGTTATTAGATTTTTGGTGTTCTTTAAACTTTGTCTCATACAGTTGGATGCTCCTGTATTTGGTGCATTTATATTGATAGCTGTTACTCCTCCTCTTGAAAATTTTCCCTAACCAGTTACTTTCTTTATCTTCTTTGATCATACTTCATTTGATGTTTAGATTGTCTTTGAACAGAATAGATACCCCTGCCTTTTTGTGAGGTCCCAGAGCATGTAATATTGCATTCTATCCTTTTACTTTCAGCCTATGAATTTCTTTATGGATTAAATGTGTTTCTTGTATATAGCACATTTTTGGATTTTGATTCCTGAACTATTTCCCAGTCTATTTCTTTTAATTTGTGAATTGAATCCCTTTACATTGGGGGTTAAAATGATATATGTTGACTTAGGTTTCTCATGTTATTTTCCTAGTGTTGCTTCCCAGCAATTATCCTGTGTTTAATAATTTGCTGTGTTTGGTGGGTTCTTTCTGTCTTGGAATTGTGTGTATTTTGAGCCCTTTCTAGAATATCTTTTAGTATTCTCTTTAAAGTTGGTTTGATCATCATGAATTTATATGTTTTGTCATGGAATTATTTCATATCTCAATTAAACATTTTTTTAAATTTATTTTTATTTTATTAAAATACAAATGTCAATCAGACAGTTTCAAGACACTTTAACCATACAGAGTTGATGAATTAATACATTGCAAACTGTTTACATAGCGTTTTGGTATTGTACAAGGTGCATACATGAAATTATATTTACAGATTTTTTATAGCTGCATTATATCAAAGATTCAATAATTATTTACCTAGTGGATGACCATAGCACTAAAAGCCGACATAATATCCTGTCCAAGCACAATTAGATCTGGCCTCTCATAGAATTATGTAGAAGCACAGCGTTATCTATCCCAACTGTACTGTCTATACACACACATCCTGATTTTTTTCTTTCTACAACCCTTCCTTTGTCTACACCTGTCAAAAGTGGGCACTCCATTGACATTCAACTAGCTTAGGTTCTTGAACTCGACACCACAATCCAACACAGTCCAGCATTCTGCAACCATAGGGAGTTATTCAAAGAAATTGTCGACCATATCCATTTACAGCTCAGCTTAATATTATGGGCTCACGATGTATACTTCATTTTTATACATTTATGCTTTTCTGCTGGATGGTTAAGACCTAGGTAGATCAAAACTTTTATACCAACACATGTACTTTATATTTCCTATGTGGTCATTGAAGTCTTCTCAGGGTTTATCTTGTAGTCATGTACATTATTCTGTAGTTCCTTTGTGTGTGTCATCCATGTGGATGAGTCACGGCCAATGCTTGACCAGATTGCTCTCTGTGAGAGCCTGAGAGAAAGTTTTCTCTTCATGTGACTCTCCCCAGGCACACTATAGAACTTCAATCTCTTTCCTCTGTGGCTCCACAATCTCCTTGCTCAGAAAATTTGGAGCTCACCTGAGTCTCA
>PVKA01055948.1:0-10101 GCA_004027165.1 Ctenomys sociabilis
AATTCTATACTGTTTCTAATGCTTTTTTATTATTTTTATTTTCCTTAGAACAAAATAGAAAAAAATACAATTTTCTCATTTCCTTTAACGCTATGTTTTCCTTTCATTTTGATGCTAAACTTCTGGATAATTATCTACATGGCTTTTAAAATAGTTATGCTTCATTAATTTCTATATATCCTCTGGAATTCAGATTTATTTTGCCTTATGACAGGTGGAGTTCTGTTTGCCTCAGTTATTTGAATGTCAGATTGTTTCCTCCTATTTGGAAATATGTTTTGCCATTGTTTCTGTCACTGTTCTTCATATGTCTTTGTGTTGGCTCTTTTTTCTTTTCATTGATGCCTATAGTCTTATGTTGTTCATCTTTGCATCATCTTGCAGCTGTTGAATTATTATTTCCTAATGTTTCCATGACATGTCCGTACCTGTTCACTAGCTACAATGGAGTCATGAAGGTCAGAAAATATACCTTCACTTTTCATTCAAATGATCTTGCCAACTTTTAGAAGAGTTTTTAATTTCTTGCATATCTCTTTGAATCTGTTTCACACATTGTATTTCTTCACTACATTGCTCATTCATGGTTTCCATAATTTTCCTCTATTTTTTATCAATGTCTTCTTTAGAAACTTTTTGTAGTTCTTTCATTATAGTTACCATTTCTTTTTTACCTAGATTATTTCTTATCTTATTTCCTCTGTACCCTTTGCAGTTGTTTCTTTACTTCAGTTTCTATTATTTTATTGATTTCAGGCGTGATTTCCTATTTCTTCTATTCTCACATCTTCTGGATTTGTTCTGCGTAGGCTTGGGGCCTGAGATTGCATTATATTCCTTTGTTTTGTCATTTTCTACTTTGTTTTGATTTCTGTGATTTTTTTTTCACTGTGTGTGAAAGTTTGGTAGTAGATATCTGTACCACTGCAATCAGAACCTCTCTGCAAAGAGTCTGAGCTTCAGATTGTCTCTCCTATGTCATCTATTCTTACTTTCTGTGTGTCCCAGTAATTCTCCTTCTATATTGACTGAGAATGAGATATTGTCCTCCATTTGGCACTGCCCTCCACCCTTTGATATTGGACTTCGGAGAGGTTATTCCCCAATCACCTTCCTGATATTATTACCCAAGAGAAAAAATGTGGTTAAGATAGATATGATATCCTATTTAGAGTAGCATAATTAGCAATACTAATAACAACAAATGAGTTTTAGAAATTGACAAATTTTTATAACAAATCATTTTGCATTTTATTTCACAGGAGCAAACACTATGGCTATGTAACCAAGCAGATCAAAGCACATCATAAATTGGGTATTTGTACATAAACTTGTTCCTTGAGTTCTACCTGGGAACCTCCCCTTCATATACCTGGAGTCTTCCAGGCAGACTAGTTCACCTAAGTTACCTCCTGCCCCCTTGGCTGGGAGGATCTTCCCATAGGCCTGGGCAGCAGTCTGGATCCCCTGGGACTAGCAGCATTCTTCAGCTCACTCGGGCCTCGCCACCTTTCCTGACTCTGCTCTGCAGAACTCCACCAGCAGAGCCTGGGCATAGGGACTGATCTTGCCAGCTCTGGCTCAGCTGAATTTGATCTACAAGGCCTGGCCACAGAGCTCCTCCTACCTGCCCTGCTGGGCTTAACTGAAACAGCAAGGTCTCTCCTCCAGAATTTAGCTTTTTGGTGTTTTCCCTTGAAATGTCTTTTCTGTCACTCTTGGTAGTCTGACCTATTTTTGGTTTTTGTATTCTGGCATATGCTTGATTCTTCATTTTTATAGTATGTAAATTTTTAAAATTGACATTTTTATGTACTATATTTCTTCCCAATCTTTACCGTATCATCTAATATTTATATGAGCACAAGTAGCTTCTTATAACATGGACAGGTGAATAAATTGAAAGGGGTCACAAAGAAATCATGAAGATACTATAAGAAAAAGTAATAAAGTGATAATTACATAAATCACAATCACAAAAATTTTGAAGCCATTTGTTCTTTGTATATAGTTTATTACACCATAAAAATTTCCACAGATACAGTCAATTGACTTTCTAAGTGCTATGTAATAAAAATGATATAGTAGGATGAATAATAAACATTGAAAATCTGGAATAGCATTTGAAATAGAAATTACAAATTTATACAATTTATGTGTGAACTTTCTTATTGTGAACTATGATAATAAAATATTATAAAAATGAATGGCTTATAGACAACACAAATTTATGTCTTATAGTTCTGTAAGGTTAGAATTCAACCTTACAGTCACCAGCAGGTTCCTAATCAAATGGAGACTCATTTCGTTTTCACAATGGCACTGTCTCCCTGTGTATTCACTTGCAGAAAGAGACGACGTCACTCTTTAGAGCCATTTTTACCAGGACACTAATGCATCTTAAGGACTCCAGCATCACTCCCTACAGTTTCCGAAAAGAGCACCTTTTATAGGCCTCTTCCTTGCAATTAAGGTATCATTAGCATGCAAATTTTGAGAACACCAAATATACAAATAATGATAGCAGTAATATAGGTCAACCTTTGAAAATAAACAGAAGTGACATTAATATGCAACATAATGAAGAGAACACTTTGACTGATGTTATCCTTTTTAATACTCACAAAATTTTCCACTCTGCCTCAAAATAACAATCCCTTCTCTTACTTTCTTCTCTATTATGCAAAATTCCAAAATTTAGATTGAAACTTTGTAATTCAATTAAAAAATACAGTGAATTATTATTATTAATGTAATATCAACGAGTATCTCTCCATTTCTCAATGGATGATATTTTGATGTTTTTCTATTTATTTACTGAATATAGGGTCTCATTAAGCAGCTCGGACTTGTACTGATCCTCCTGTTTCAGCCTCCTAAGTCATACTGACTTCAGTATGTATGAAGTTTCCCTAATGAGAATAGCTCAGGTGGTGCTTTAGATGCTTTTCTTACTGCAGTGTCAAAATACCTGGCACCCAAAGTTGAAGGAGAAAAGTTTTATTTATCTCACAGTGTGTAGAGGTTTAGTCCATACTCATCTGGATCAAAAGCATAGTGAAACATGGCAAAGGGCAGCAGTTCACACAGCACAAGACAGCAAAAGCACTCAAGGGAAGGAAAAGACCAGTCTCTTTGTGTCCTTTATGTTATATAGAGTCTACCTGTCCTATTGTGAGTGTAGTTCTTACACTTTGAATCTCAGCGTTGGACCATGAGTCAATCACAAAGTCTAGATCCAGCCACCTCTGAAAAGCCCACCCTGCATGATTGCATGGGGCTTGTGTGGGATATCTAGGCTCAAACCATAACTGCTGGAAAACATAAATACAACATACAACTTACAAGCCTAGCAACTACAAAAACCAATCTGAAACCGAAAACATATGCAAAAAAAGAAAAAGAATACACATGTACCTTGCAGGTCAACATTCAGAAAGTAGCCTTTCCTCTTTATATCCTATCTTTTTATACAATAACATAATCATTAGGTTTATTTTATTTATTTATTTATTTATTTATTTATTTATCTATTTATTTATTTATTTATTTTGACAGGGTCTCACTATGCAGCCCACATTCACAGTGATCCTCCTGCTTCCTGCCTCCCTTGGGCTGGGATTGCCGGCGTCCTCCACCACGCCCGGACTCCATCGCCAGCTCAGCACACCCGAAGGCGTGGCCAGCGCGGCATTCGGAACCAGGAATCGAATCCTGGCCGCTGTGCTTACCTAAGCAAGCACTTAGTTTGCTGAGCTATACCGCCGGCCCTTAGGTTTATTTTTTATGTATTTAGTACAGGGTCTACGGTGTCTCACTGCACAGATCATAGTGATCCTCCTGTTTTCACCTCCCAAGGACTGGCACTGTAGGCTCACTCCACCAAACCCAGTCCTGATGGCCATCTCAGCGCACCCCGGGGCATCACTATGATCTATATAGTGAGACACTGTAGACCTTGTACTAAATACATAGAAAAATAAACTAGTTGAAAAGTTGGTTTAATAAAATCTTTGTATAATCATTAAAAATTCAGGAAGCTGGTGCCTCACACATACTACCTACATACTCTGCTTATTTTGTGATCTTTATTTGTTTACTTGTTAAATCAGCCTCATATGGAATGCATTCAAGTCTGTCTTGAAGATGAACCAGCTGTTTACATTAACTTCCCAACAAATCTAGTTTGAATGAGCCACGTGTTGGGAAAATCATGAACAAGGAGAGATACAAAGTGCCAGGACACAAATTATAGCTTGTAAAATGTTTATTTTGGTTTTCCACAGAAAAATCTCAGAATGTTCACTATGAATTTTAGTCTTTGTGCTCAGGTGCATGCATGTGTGTGTGTGTGTGTGTGTGTGTGTGTGTTTACAGTTGCAAAGTTCTTGCACTGTTGAAATGCAAAGTGCTGACATTATTTACCTGATATTTTAATATAATTTTCAGCAAATATTTGTCTGGGGAAAATGTTGGATGTCTTAATTTTTCAGACAACTTTCTACTATTTACATTCTCAATTTCCTTTCAAATATTGTCTTTAAATACTTTTTTGTGTACAGCCAATTGTGTCTCGATACAAAAACATATTATCACCAAGATTTTTACTTTATGTATCTTCAAACTTTTCTCATTAATTCTCCAATATATAATTGATTCCTTTAAGAGACCCCAACTTACTATGGCACCACTTATCTGAATAGCTGGTACAAATACCACTGAAGATATCCAACATACTATAAAGAGGAGAAAGTTAAACTGTACTTTCATAAAAATTATAAATGTATTCACATGCCTTGATTATCATAATATTTGTGCTTTATGATACTAATTAGATTTTTAAAATGTTTTAAACTACTAATATATCAGATCATGATACATAAATTTAACCTAATTAAAGTAAGTTTTCCATCTGAGAAAAAAAAAGAAAGTATACACTAAGGCTTCCATGGTTCAAATTCCTCATATAAAGGTGAGAGGACCTGATTAAATTTTGTATAATTTCTTCCAGGTATAAAATATTTTGCACACATGAGAACTAATACTGTACTAAAATATGATCCCTTTCCGCACCAATTCATGATGGTTATTTCATACAAATTCTGTTGTAATGAATTCAAATGAATCTTCCCATTCTCTGATGTTGTGTAGAGCAACAGAAACTCTTAGAATCCTTGGATATTCTGTTTCTCTTAAACTGTAGAACTTGTGGCAGTGTAACTCTACTATAAACAACATGCAGTCTCATTGGACTTGGACTAAAGTGGAAAATCCTCCATCTTACTTATATCACAAAGTGACTTTCAAAAGCATGTGTCCTTACCGGCTGTCTGGTATAGTCCTTTTACCTGCAAAGGCCTTTCCTACCTGCTCCATACCAGACCCTTCCATCCTGATGTCCACTTGTTCCTCTGTCTCACTCTCATCTTCAGGTTTCACTGTAAATGTCGTCTTTTCAGAGAGTCTTTCCTACATTAAGAGAAAGTAATGAGAAAGTGGGAAGCTTATGTTTTTTTTTTTTTGAGTTACAAACTTCTGCATGACTCCTGGATGACTTTCTTTTCTGCACTAATCATCAGTGACTGCTGTTTGTCATCCACATAATTCTCAAGACTTTTATAATATATGAAGGAGTTCAATGAAGTTCTTAAAATAAAGGCAGTTAAAACTTTATATTAGTTGGAAACTAGCTGTTTCATATAATTGTTACATGGAGATTCTTTGGTTTTAAATAACTCCCATTAATTAATTAATTCTTTAACATAATATGATTATGACTATGTAAAATCTATTAATATTCTGAGATATGTGGAATTTACAGTTATTCAAAAATATGTTAATTTGCTGATATCATAACTTTTTAGCACCAGAAAAATTCATTTTTGCATTTAAAATCTTCCTGTATGTGTAGATGGCATTTATGACTCAGTTTTTAGTTTTCCATTCAAGAAGCACATTTGTACATTCCAGAAAATTTAGAAACTTATATTTCTTGATTCATGTTGACATTCTTAGTGTACTAAGAATGACAAAAATAGAAGATGTAAAAATTGAAACAATTTTTATTGCTTTTAGTAATGCTACATATATTTAGTCAAACTTTCAAAGAAATTTCCTTATTCTTATTGCTTTAGAATAAGATTTTTAATATTCATTTTGAAATTGTATTAAGCATATAAATTGTACTAGAGAATTTAATGCAGCTTGAAGATGCAATTGTTGTTTTATTAATATTTTTACAACTTCACAGATACTATACCTGGAATTTCAGCAATTTAAAATTATTTATTAAATAAGGTATTTAATGTTGCATCATTCTATAAGAAATACATGCAAATGACCTAAAATTTTTATATTTAAAGTTAAATAAGGTATTATTTTGTGCTCTAAAATATTTCATTAAAATTACCATATTTCAAATATCTTATTTTGAGAAATGTATTATATTCTTGACTTTCAGATCTTCCACAATTATATACTCTGTAAGACAGAAATAGAAACTAATCACAGAAGTCTTGATTACAAAATTTTATTATTATTGTGCATTTTTTTGAGATAGGATCTCACCGTGTTGTCAGATTGGCTCTAAACTCAGTAAGTAACCCAGGTTAAGGCTGGACTTGAACTCACGGTGATTCTCCTGCCTCAGTCTCTTAAGCGCTAAGATTACAGGCATGTACCGCCATGCCCAGAGTCTATTCTTCATTTATTAATGCAATAATCAATGGTGAAAAAAAGGGTTAAAAATTATTATTTGTTAGACTAAAAAGAATACATATAAATAGAATACTATAATAAATATGTACCAAAGATACTTTACAAAACTTAGACAAACTTGATATTTATTGATAGGCATACCTGGATGATCAGCATTATACTATGTTCAGCCACTGATAATCACCTTAACTGTCACATCTCAAAATAAATAGTCTGTACAATTTTGACTATATGTCAAATATTTCACATATATTGCATTAAGTTATAAAAATAACCATTTTCACTCAAATGACACAATATATGTATATGAATTAGAAGGCATCATGTAAGTGAACATAAATGAACAGGTGGATACCTCTTCCTTTCTAAATCTACGTTTTCATAGGAACTGTGCACATCTTTAACAGCACTGATTATCAAGCTAATTGGATTAAGACACACCATATAACAGTCAAAGCATGCTTTTGGATATTTCCCTGATGGCATTCCAGGGGAAATATGTCATGTAGCTGAGCACAGTGCAGAAAACCCATCCTGAATAATGGCGGTACCATCTAATAGGCAAGGGACCAGATAGAGTACAGAAGTAGACGTCTAGCATTTCCTGTGTGGGTATTTTTTTTGGGTTTGGTGTTGGTGTTACCAATGGACTTCAGACCACATATTTTTGATACTTGAATGCAGACTTGCACCAGCCATCCTCCAGGAGACCTTCAGATCTTAAACCACACAACAGAGCTGCAAGATTGCCTGCTGTTTAACGAAGAGCTCAGCTTCTGGAACGGAAGAACGACCTTTTTCCCCTGAATTCTTGCCTGCACTTGGTCATTGTGGCACTGCACAGACACTTCTTTTTTCAAATGAAATTCCTTTGTACAGTTGAGATACACATATTGATCACATTCATAATACAGAGCTTTTACCTCTATGTGATTTATCTTGATTCCTCTTTTTATTGCCTGTCCCCCTTCTCTTTATGCAACCGTTTTTCCTTTCCCTATTTCCAAAGTTTACTTCCATGTTATCCTTCACTTCTCATGTTCTCCCGTTCCACATCTTTATCCCCAACTCCTCAGTTCTCCTTCGCTTTTGAACATTTCTCTCAATATTTTGTAACTATTATACATTTTGCTCTGTGTTTACATTTTCACAGCAGAGAACGTGGTATTTATACTTGTATAAAATGTATCATTGAAGAGTACAATCTCATCATGAACTATTTACCTAGATATGTTTCAAATTCAAACTTCTTTATGGCTCAGTAGCACTCATATATGTGTATGACAAAAGCATATATTCTTTCTCCATTCATTGGTTGATGGGAATTCAGGGTGTTTCCAAAATTTGGCTATTACACACTGTGTCACTGTAAACTTGATATGCATATATTTCTGGGGTGTGGTGATTTTCATTCTTGCAGGAAGACACTCAGCAGGGAAGTAGCTGAGTGAAATGGGACCTCTAGTTCTAGTCCTTTGAAGAGACCACACATCAATTTCCACAATAGTTGCAAGTTTCTACACTCCTACTGACAACGCAGTAGGGTTCTGTTCTCCAAACAACCCTCAGCATTTGTTATTGCTTCACTTATGGGTATTAGCCACATTTTTTCTGGAATAAATAACATCTCAGCCATGTTTCAATTTGCATCTCTTGAATGACCAGGATGTTGAACTTTTTTTTCATATATTTATTTGGCATTTGTACTTCTTCATTTAAATAGTGAATTTTCATTTTAGTTGCCTAGTTTGGTATTGTGTCTTTAAATTAGAAGAGTTTGATTTTTTTTCAGTTCTTTATATATTTTAGATATTAATCTTTAGTCAGGAACAGCTGGCAAAATTCTTTCCCACTCAGTGGGTTGCCTTTTCACTCCGTTGGTGATATCTTTTGTTGTTATTAAAAGCTTATTAAAAGCATTTTATCAAAAGTTTTTTTAATAAGATGAGATCCCAGTTGTAGATTCTCTATAATATTTCACATATGATAGGGGATTTGTTCATAAAGTGATTAGGCAATCATTCTTCTTCCTATACCAATGTTTGTACTATATTTTTCTTCATTTATCTCTCTGCTTTGACCCCAATCTCTTAAATTTTCCCACCAAGGTCAAAATGTCTCTACTGAGGGGAAACAGTACATGCAAATTCATTCTTTACTTTAGAGTCTGTTGTATAACTGTATATCTTTCTCCTGCTTAATACATGTCATAGCTTTTTGGTTTCTAGTCTGTGATTGATGTTAATGTGATCACTAATTTTCCTACTTCAGCCAGGTGGCATATGTGTTATGATCAGTCATTCTCTCTGGAATGAAAGCATCATGTTTAGTAAGGATCATAATCTTCACCATAGTCCAGTACTAGAGGATTGAGTGTTGAGACAAATAGAGAGGCAACAATTTCTCATCTCTAATAAATTCAGAAGGTAGATTTTGAGGATAGACACAAAGACCAAGAACTACCTGCAGCTAGATGGATCTCTGAGAAACAGCCATTTTTTCTTATGTAATATAAGGTAGTGAATCTCTAGTTATAATGAACACAATTATTTCATTTGTTCCCAAAAACAGCCTTAACACACAGCCCTGGAAATGGAAAACTAATTCTCCTGGTGACCAATGTAATAAATTGTCACTAAAATACTGACATATTTCAAACTCATGACTAAATTCTTACTGTTATGTCCAGAATTTTATTTTATCTTTTGCAGATAAATATATCCAAGTGAGGTGGTGGTGTTATTTGGGCAGCACTAGAAGTTTCAAGATTTTATTTATTATTGTTGTAATATCCAAAGAGTCAATGCCTTTGACAAAGAATTACTGGTAACATAATAGAGCAAAGATATTTTTAAATGATGCTAGAACAGCCAAACAATATAAATGAATTTTATAGATTACACAGATTCTTAAAGTAACTCAAAATGAATCAAAGACATAAATGTGAAAAAAAAAAAAAAACAAGAGTTACAAGATAACATAGTAGAAAACCTATATGACCTATGATTTGGTAATCAATATTTAGATGTATCACCATAAACACAAATCTTTTTTTTTTCATTTATTTTTATTTTATTAAAATACAAATGTCAATCAGACAGTTTCAAGACACCTTAACCATACACATTCGATGAATTAATACATTGCAAACTGTTTTCATAACGTTTTGGTATTGCACAAGGTGTATACATGATATTATATTTACAGATATTATTTTAGCAGATATCTCTTATCAGTGAATTAAGAGTGTAGTTGCTTATTTATCTTATTTTTTATACCTGAATTATATCAAAAATTCAATAATTATTTACCTAGTGGATGACCATAGTACTAAAAGCCGACATAATATCCTGTCCAACCACCATTAGTGCAGATCTTGCCTCT
>PVKA01055949.1:0-10101 GCA_004027165.1 Ctenomys sociabilis
CCTACCTACCTTCCTACCTACCTACCTACCTTCCTACCTACCTACCTACCTACCTACCTACCTACCTACCTACCTTCTTACCTATGGTGGTTAAGTTTGGTTGTACAAAATTGGTTGGCTTGGGAACCACTTTAGGAGTGGAGAAGCATATTTCTGATATCTGGGTGAATCCAATAGACATGGAGGTGTGACTTTGGGTGCTGTGGTATGTCTGGCCTTGTGCCTCTGCCTCTCTGGTGCTTTTTCCTTGCTCTGCTTCTTAGCCACCATGAATTTTGCCACTGTCCTATGCCAAGCCCTTACATTATTGATTTCAACTCAGAGCCAGGAAACCATAAATCGAATCCCCCAAAACTGTGAACCAAATTAAACTCCATTTTCAGATGTGGGTGTAAGATACTGTATCCCAGAAACTGGAAAGATGACTGCTACACCAGCTCTCAGGCTCTTAACAATTGGATGGTTGGTTTATTACCCCTAATAAGGAAATTTAGTGCACTTTGTTAGTCACTGAAAAAAGCAGAGTACTCCAAGGCATTGTAATGTAATTCAAATGCATTTATTTATTGGAGGGAGTGACCCATTTCTACAGCACTCAACTCTCTGGTGAAAACAGTCCCTTATTTACCAAATTTTAACGGGAAGTCTTCCCATGCATACAGTTCTTCATATTCCACATAGAACACTTTTAACACATAGAGACACACTCACAGATATACACATAAACATAGACACATAGATACTATGCCAAATTCTATTACTTGAATTATGAGCACAACTATAATTTTTCTAATTCTTACCACACAAAATCAAGTACTAAGTAGTGAGTACGCACTATCTCATTACTGGCCATGAAGACCAGTGCTGTCGTTTGTATCCACTTGTTCTGTCAAAGTCTCATGTAGTCATAGGTAGGGATTTTTCAGAAGTGACTGCATCAAGAGTGTGTGATTTCCTCACAGTGCAATGTTAAGCTCAAGGGCATGAGAAGCTTCCCTGGTGGTCTAGTGGTTAGGATTCGGCGCTCTCAAGGGCATGAGAATTAAGAGTCTGAGTGCTACCTGCGCTAAGTAGCCTTGATAAAATACAAGGGTTAGAAAGAGCCTTGGTCAGCCCTTATTGCTTTGCTACCTTCTGCCAGCCATAAACTATTTCTTCTCTGTGATGTCTAGCTGCCTTGCCAATCTGTTTTAGCAAGCAAATGATGGACAGAAATGAGCTAAAAAACTGTTCCTCCTTTAAGTTTGGGTGCTGGATATTTTGTCCCAGTAATAAGAAAAGTAACTAAGACAGCTAGCAGTATTAATGTCCCTGTTTTATGGGTGAACACCTTGTCTGATGCAGTACAACTAGCACTAGATTAACCAGAATTTGAATGTAATGCTATGTGACCTGGTGCCCAGTGTTCTAAATGAGGAAGATTTCCAAGAGTAGTGAGATATTTATTTACATTAGTTGTGATGAAGAAAAAATTTGACAGTGTATATCAGAATGCTCAGTATAGCATATCAAGTACCAAAGCAATAGGAGCAGTAAGGATGGGAAAAACAATAGAAAATAGTGCAGACCTGGCTTGTGCCAGTCATGGTGAGAGTGTACAAGTAAGTTGCAGAGGGGAGTCAGCACAGGATAGGGAAGGACGTACACAGGCCCAGCCTTCCAGAAATACATGTGTAGCTTAGGGGTGAGAATGTAGGGTTAGTGAGGGTGTTAGCGCTCACTCCTTACAACAATTACTATGTTTTATCTTTACTGTCACTGCTTTAGATTTGCTGGTTTTTACAATGGAGATGTGTGCCTTTTTATTTTTTTAATTTATTTTATTGAGAAACAAATACCAATGAGACAGTATCAAAACTGATTAATAGGACAGTTTCAATAATTAATACATTGCACATTGTTATTTTCTTAGTAGTTATCCATAGTACAAGAAGCAGACAGGATATCCTGTTCAAACACTAGTAGTACAAATCTGTCTACTCACTGAATTAAGAGAGAGTAGCTATGTATATCTATCCTGACTATTCTATATATACAAATACAGAATGGTCCTTCCTTTTTATCCCCTTTTTTTGTTTAGTCCTATCAGAGATGGGCATTTCATTGGCATCTAAATACTATAGGTGCATGAATTCAGCAAAACAATCTAACACAGTCCAGCAGTCCACAATAGTAGTGGGTAATCCACAGAAGTTGTTGACATGAGCCTTTCACAGCTCAGCATATTAATATAATATGGCTTTACTTTATATACCTTATTTTTATACTTCTCTGCTGTATAGTTAAGACTAAGATAAAGCAAGACATATGGCTCAGTGGAATAAGTGCTTCCCTGGCAAGCACAAGGGCCTGAGTTCAAACCCTGGTTCTGCAAAAAAAAAAAAAAAAAAAAAAAAAGAATTTATAGCCAGGCGTGGTGGTGCAGGCCTGTAATCCCAGCACTAGGAGGCTGAGACAGGAGGATTGTTGTGAGTTCGAGACCAGCCTGAGCTACAAAGTGAGCTTAAGGCCAGCCTGAACTGCATAGTGAGACCCTGTCTCAAAAAGACAAAAAAAAAAAAAAAAAAAGAAAAAAAAGAAATGTAACTTTTGTATCTGATAAGTTCAGCCAAATACCCTCAGAATTTATCCTGTAACCCTGTACCACACTTTGTAGATCATTTGTCAGTGTCAGCCTTGTAGATGAGTCATGGTCATTGCTTGCCCAATTTGCTCTCTATGAAAGCCTGAGAGAATGTTTTCTCTACATGTGATGGAGCAACCTAACCTTTTATTTTTTATTTATTTATTTTTTGTGGAACTGGGGATTGAACTCAGGCCCTTGTATTTGCCGGGGAAGAGCTTATTCCACTTAGCCATCTGCCTGACCCCATGTGCCTTTTTCATGAGTGGTACAAAATGGTTTTCATTTAGGTATACATCCACTCATTCAGAGAAGGAAGATAGTGTGAGAGATTTTCCCTAAAGTTGTTGCAGTGTGTTACATTGTGTGATTGTGACAAACAGTATTTTTTGTTTTCATCCTGAAAATCAGAAAAATGAAGTAGAAAATACGTGCTCTTTTTCAAGCTAGGTTTACACCAACTGCTTGGCAGGGATACTTTCATTTTTCCAATTCTAAAGTGATTGTTGAGAGAACATTTGTTTGTTTGTTTGTTTCTTTATTGTGAGTGTTGCTGGGGATGGAGCCCAAGGCCTCATGTAGCCCCGACAATCACCACTAAGCTACAGCTTAGCACCACCAGGAGGAAATTTTAAAATGCATCTGTGGTATGGAGACAGTTTTCCAGGAAAAGATGGGGGAATGAAGAAAGATGACAATTAAGTTTCATTTTTTTCATTCATCTTAAAGGTTTGCAACTATTTCATTGACCAGCTCTTACCCTACTGCTAAGGAAATATTAAACATGAGCTGAGGTATAAGTAATAGATAGCATTGTAGCAGTTGAATAAAAAAAAAAACAACAGTAAAACAAAACCACGAACCTTATAGTCTGAAAACAGTGAGATCATTTGCTGTTGGGAGACAGAAAACACATATACGGCTCTATAAAGTCAGCTTAATATAATTTCTTACCTAGAGATTTCTATTTTTTTTTTCTTAAACTGAAGGACTGGATAGAATGCTATGAAAATCATCACAGTGGAAAAACTTTTCTGAAGTTTGTGTTATTTTTGTGTTAGCTATTAGACATGGTGGATGCCTGTGTATTTCAGCAAGCCAGCATCTTCTTCAGGCTTATCACGCTGCTCCTTCTACTGTGCACCTAAAGACAGTATCAGCTAAAATAAGGCAACAGGAACTAGATCTTGCCTTCCTCTTGAGAAACACAAGAAGTGCGGGGCTGGGTTCAGAGTGGACCTAAGCTCTTGACCACTTAGCCATTCAACTATCTGTCATGTGGCTCTGATTTCAGTATTAAATTGCATACCTAGCAGCACATACATGACATGAAGCTGTTTCAATTAAGTTCTATGATTTTCTTTTGTCTTGAAAGGCATTTTTGTTCTTCAGAGAAGCGGTTCTTATTAAGGGAAGGAAGTGTATTTCATGCTCTTCACTGTCAGGATGTTCAAATGATGAAAACATCATCTTTGATATGCACCACTGAAAACGTCTTGTCTGTGGAGCAGAGACGCACATCCCTGGAGAAGGCTGTCTTGTATTAAAGAACAGGTAAACAATGCAGCGACAGAGGCACTTCACTAAAAATTTCCTCTGAGCTCACATTAATATTCCTGGACTTACTTGGGTGCTTCTCCAACAGGGTGGACAGTGCCCCTTGCTCAGATTCTGCTACTCACAGGCCAGGGCCTCCAGGGCAATTCTTGCTGGACTTTGCAGTTTTCTGGCTTTCCTTGTCTGACAGAACTCAATTTGCTTGACCTTCAGGACGTGGAGCAGAACTCATTGCTTCCACCTGGCCTATCCAAGTAAGTAAAGTGATGCTCCTAGAATACCACTGCCATGGTTAGTTTAATTTTAATTTATTGCAGAGATGGTTTTATGCATATGACTTTATAACTGTGAATGCACCTTGAGACCCATGAAGGTCAAATAAATAATAAATGCTCATTAAGAGCGTGGTGGTTTTGCTGAAACTGGCCAACAAAAGTGTCACTGGTGATGCCTCTATGTGGACAAGTAAGATCTAAGTCAAGTAGAACCTGGTATTAAACTATAAATAATATATGGCTTTACATCTTCAGAAAATTATGTGTTTACCATGCTTATTCAGTCCTTTAGAAATAGAAGTTACTGTTTCTTTAATCTATTTTTCCTTTTAGACCATAGGAACTTTGTTATTTTTCTGTTCTCTCTCTGTCTGTACATTTACACTACAGAATGAGAATACAGGTAGAAAATGGGGGTGAAAAGTATGGACTACCCTCAAGGAATGTGACAGTTTCGTTCTGCAAGTGTGTGCTAACAAAAAGTAAAACTTGGTAAAAAGTACTAAGTACATTTTGCTAAATCTCCCTTAGTTTCCTCAGATTGAAGAGGCAAATCCTGTTCTTTGCACATGAGGTGTGAAAAGGGCAGCTACCCTAGGACATGGCTATGAAACTCTTGCCATAGAATGCAGGCACCCAGACGATTCTCACTCAGCACCTTCTATACAGCCTTTTTTTTTTTTTTTTCAATAATGCGGACTGAACTCAGGGCCTTGCGATTTGTGCTTATTCTACTGAGCTATCTCCCTGGCCCTCAGCACCTTCAAAGGAGAAGCTTGCCCTCTTCTCCAGAGGGCTGTCCCTTCCCTGGCATCCCTCTAATGATGGTGGAAATATGCCCCACACCAGAGCCTAGAGTTGGCATGGAGGTCTAACTGAAAAGCTTTACTTTTGAACATAAGGCTTAATTCTGTGTAGGAAGAGAATGTGAAAATCTGACAATTTTGGTGACTAATGCTCAAATAATCTTAATAAGCAGAATACATTATTAATAAGATTAAGTAAATGCTGCTTTATAACGTTGGTATTGTTGTGTGTTGCTTTCTTTCCTATTAACTTGTGGAATATAGATAAGGATTTGCTGTGCACCTATCTTCTGTTCCTTTGTTCTAAATTTTTATTTGGGCAGTGGTGGGGATTGGATCCAGGGCCTCACAGATGCTAAGCACCTACTCTACCAGTGAGCTACATCTTCACCACGTTCTTTTCCTTATCCTCAGCAAATTTACAGCCAAGACAGAAATTACAAAATTGAATGTGATTTTGCTTAACAGCCCTCAAAGGTGGTCATCATTATTTGGGGATGTCCATTTTCTTTAAAGGGGAAAAAGTGAAAGAGAGATTAAAAAAAAAAAAATCAGAGAACCACTGCTGGTTTTAATTACATCAAATTATTCTTAGCTCATGATGGTAGCCAATGTAGATTATTTTATCCTGTATTCCTTAAGTCTAAGGTTTATTATCTTCCTGGTACAAGAACTTTGCTCAAGTCAAGGAATTCACTGAGAGATGGATGGTCTGATACTCACTTCCCCTGAGTCTTAAACTAAATCATTGGTTCTCAGCCTATCTCAGTCTATTTCAGGGAAGGTACAAAGGAGAAGAGAAAGAATGACAAGGGGTGGATGGTCAAGAGGGAATGTCCCCAATTGTTCCTTTTTCCTTGCTCCTTCCCTGAAAGTCTTGCCAGTAAATCTACACGTTACTTTTGCCACCCGCCACCATAGTGTCCTAAGATCAGTTTTGTTCTTATCTTGTTTGTTGGTCACTTTAAATTTTCCTTAATGTGGGTAGTTATTTCATTTTGTATGAACAAAAGAAAATCATTGGCCAGAGTTATTGTCATTCCTTATAAATTTTATAGTCAAAATATAAAATCCAAAGAGGAATTATATTAGTCCTATCAAATCTACATGGCTTTCCTTCCTTTCAACTATCCATAATGATGAACCAGTATTAATCAATATATAATAAAACAATGTGACTTTTTTTTCCCTCCAGCCATACTTTAGCTGCACTGTGAGATATTTTGTCTCATAAGATTCTTTTTTTTTTTTTTGTATTTTAGGGAAGGGTGTACAGGGTGTTCAGGGTCTCACTACTAGATCAGACTCGTAGTGATCCGGCTGTTTAGAGCCCAAGCTGAGATTACAGACACACACCACCACACTGTCTCAATCGCCCCGAGGCAGGGCTGGCACAGCGGGCCCAGGGATCAAGTCCCAGCCCCTGCACCTGCTTGCAGGAGCTTTAATCCACTGAGCTATTTGGCCCACCCTCATAAGATTCTTAATGTCCAGAAAAGCACATCCAGGCTAGGTAAATGTGTAGTCAAAAGTTAGCATCGTCCACTGCTCTCTAAACTCTTAGTTTCATAGCTTTCTCCCTTTACTAGGTTCTGGGGCTTCATTGTATAATGATTCTTCAGGACCACTGTGTTGGCAGCATCGAAACCTACCCAGCTGGCAGAGAGAGAAAACTGAGGTTGAGCATAGTAACAACCCCATAGTGAGGAAAGGAGAGATTTCCTCAGATGTCTGACCCTTAAATTTGTTCTCTTAAAACCACAGAGCTTTAACATCTGTGAATGACAATATTAATTTACAAATGTGAAAAGAAGTGGTAGGAATTTGCAGCCAACTGTGTTTATTTTTCCTAAAAGATAATCAGTAGTGAAGAAACTGCAATGCTAAAGGGGTAGAAGATTGTGTAGTTCTGGCACGCAACTCCTCTGCTGTGAATTTAGATCCAATCTGCTATCAATATTTTCTGGCAATAATTCTTTCCCTTTACCGCTACATCATTCATAAGGTATGAAGTTTCCAGGACTATAACACGCCACCCCTTACCACGCTTTCTCAGCACTATTTGTATCTTAAATTACTGGAACTGTTGTGGCCCATCACATTAGAAGCCAGAGGACACCCCTCTTAATTCCAGGCAAAATGTGAAGGACTTCTCAGAGGTATTTCCCATATGTGTGTCAGGCTTGTCTATTTTCTCTTATTCCCATTAAGCAGAAACAGAACAATCTGGTTTTTTTTTTTTTTTTTAATGTTCCCCTTTGGTATTGACCAAGTTCTAGGAAAAAAATGTTTTCTTGACCAAAAAAGTACTATTGAGCGGTTGTAGTTTAATCTACAATATATTTATTGTAGCTTCTCCGAAATCTGTCCCTTTTGTGCAGGTCTTTTGACTTGACTGCTTTTTTTTCTTTAAGGCAACATGGTTTAATATTGCTCCTTAAACCAAGCAACTTTAAAATACCCTAAAATGAAGCAAGGGAAAAATTTCCAGGAAATGGCTTGATGCTAGAAAGCAAAATGGGAAAAGTCCCTTCTAAAAAAGCTCTCTTCTAAAGCACCTGCTTAGACAGGAAGCAGTAGCCAGGGTTCAACCCCTGTCCTGTTGTGCCAGCCCTGTCCCTGGGGCACGTTGAGGTGAGGCTGAGACTGGGTGTGCGCACCTGTAATCCCAGAAGTTGGGAGGCTGAAACAGAAGGGTCTCAGCAAGTCCGATCTGTGTCGTGAGACCCTGTAGACCTTGTGCCTGTAGACCTTGCATAAAAATAAATAAATAAATGTACAAATAAATAAATAAGTTCTCCTTTTTTAAGATTCCTAATTAAATTTCCTATAGATAGATGTTCTTCGAAATGAACTGTTATGGTTTGTGTGCCAGTGTCCCGACCCCCCACCCCTCCCCAGAGCCTGAAGCAGCTATGGGGCAGCTGGGCTCCTGAAGTTTAGGACTGATTCTTGATCCAGTGCTGCTGCCATAGCAGGGGTCAGCACTACACCCTAGCCCTGGGGTGAGTAATTTGCGCTAAAATGTAGGGAGGAGCTAGCTGGAGGCTGGCTGGCTGCCACCCCCTTTGCTCGCTGCTGTTTGCCCCTGCTGCCATGGAAGGGTGCTCCCCTGTGCCACTCTGCCTTGGAGCCAGCTGAGGGTGGACTGAAACCTCCAGTAACTATGAGCTAAATGGACCTTTCCTTCCTTCATTCTGAGTGTCAGGTATTTGTCCCAGCGAGGAGAGAAGAGTAATTGAGTCAAGAACCAAATTCCTAAGTATTCATTTTCTTGAATATGAAACTGTGACCATGTATTCCACATTTTTTACCTTCTGATGATAAACAGATGTAATAATAGGAAGCCCTTTAGGTAAAGAATTTTCATGACACTAGTAAAGGTTATATATATATGAAAGAAAGGTTTCCATATACAAATGAAGCATCACTCTCACAATTCAAATTTCACACATACCAGATTTTTGCACAGATAACCCACAAGTCAATTTTTAAAGGAAAATTTTATTAAAGGAAAAGTGAACACACACACATACTTTAGACAGTGAGGCAAGGGTTGCATACCTCAGTGAGAATGCTGTCCTACTTTTATTTTTACCATTAAATAAATAATCAAATACTTTCCTTGATCTTTAATGGAGCCCATTACAGTACCTGGAATATTAACACTAATAAAATAATTTCTGCTAATTTGATTTATTTGCCAATGTATTTTATTAATACATATTCGTAGTGTATAATATTTATATCTTTTGGGTAGAGCTGATACATATATATAGCATATCTTAATTCCTTTTTTCATATCTTGTCCTTCCCTCCATTCCCCTCCTTTTCTCTTTTGCTTTCGCAAAGAAAGATTGATCTCCGTATTTCCAATTATCTTTTTTTTACTGTGTTTTTATTTATAGCTCAGGCTTCTCATATAAGAGCACACAGGTCTGATTTCTCTCATCAAGCATTACGTCACTCCCCATAACTGATCTGAGTTTATCTTTCTTTCTTTATGTAGGTCCTGTTCTTGAAATCACTATGTAGCTTGGGCTGGCCTCACACTCACAAGGGTCTTCCTGCCTCAGGCTGTCTCAAGTGCCAGCAGTTCAGGCACATGATGCCCTCAAGCATATCTTTCTTTAGGGCTGAGTATTATTCCATTGTGTATAAATACTTCATTTTCTTTAATCACTCATGTTGATGACATTTGTGTTCTTTTCAAGATTTATCTTGAGAGGTTTTGCTACACACACATCTGCGAATTCATTTCTGTAGTGTAATTTAAGGATCTTTCAGGGAGATACTTTTTTTTTTCCATTTATTTTTATTTTATTAAAATACAAATGTCAATCAGACAGTTTCAAGACATCTTAACCATACAGAGTCGATGAATTAATACATTGCAAACTGTTTTCATAACGTTTTGGCACTGTACAAGGTGCATACATGAAATTATATTTACAGGTTTTTTTTATAACTGAATTATATCAAAGATTCAATAATTATTTACCTAGTGGATGACCATAGCACTAAAAGCCGACATAATATCCTGTCCAACCACCATTAGTGCAGAACTTGCCTCTCATAGAATTATGTAGAAGCACAGCGTTATCTATCCCAACTGTACTGTCTATACACACAAATCTTGATTTTTTTCTTTCTACAACCCTTCCTTTGTCTACACCTGTCAAAAGTGGGCACTCCATTGACATTCAACTACCTTAGGTTCTTGAACTCGACACCACAATCCAACACAGTCCAGCATTCTGCAACCATAGGGAGTTATTCAAAGAAATTGTCGACCACATCCATTTACAGCTCAGCTTAATATTATGGGCTCACGATGTAT
>PVKA01055950.1:0-10100 GCA_004027165.1 Ctenomys sociabilis
AGGTGCAGCAGGAGGAGGTGCCACAGGACACAGGGTTGCAGAGGAGGCTGGGGCAGGAGGGCTGGCAACAGCCCGAGGACTGGCAGGAGGGGACCAAGCACAGTGAGGGCCCGCAGCTCATGGGGAGGCACAGGGAGGCCTGGCAGGAGGGCTGGCAGCACCCTGAGGACTGGCAGGAGGGGACCACACACACTGCGGGCCTGCAGCTCATGGGGACGCACACAGAGGCCTGGCAGGAGGGCTGGCAGCACCCCGAGGACTGGCAGGAAGGGGTCATGCACAGGAGGGGCTTGCAGCTCACAGGCACGCAGCAGGCAGCCTGGCAGGGGCTGGACAAGCAGCAGGCTGGCTGGCAGGATGAGGAGCAGCTGGTGTGGCACATGGTGGCTGAGGTGGCTGTGGCTGGGAGGAGGTGACGATGTCTGTAGGCTCCCAGCCTCCCTGAGCAGCATTTATACCCAGGTCCCAGGTGTTGTAGCATCCTGGAGAACGCTGCAGTCTTCCCGCTTGGCTGTCACTGGCTTGCCTCTGGCATTTGTTCCTGGTATGTGCTCTTTTGTTTTTGTTTGGCCCAAGCTACATGGCTAATTGCACCCTCTCAGTGTGTCTGGTGCATGTAGAAACCTGCCTCAGCCCTGTTACCTCTGTTTGGAGTCTGCCTAAATCCATCACATTTCTGAATTAATTTTGTGAGATCCCAAACTCCAAGATCTTGATGCCAGATTTTCCTCCAGCTGGGACAGCACTCTTCAAACACTGTCAAGCTAACACTTGACCTGTGGTCAGGAAGGATTGGCAAAGAAGGGGAAGCCAAACAGAGGGGAGGAGCTCTGTGTGGAGAGTCCAGAAATTCAGTACAGTCACACAAAGGAAGAGCAGGCTGTCTTTGCCAAGTCCAGGAGGATGAAGACTGTGCCCCACAGGAAAACAACATAGCCTTCAAAATAAGGACATTACATGACAAAAAACATCTTGAGAAATTCATGAGCAACAAGCTACACTCCAATGCATACCAAGACTATCCCAGACAGAGACAACAAAGTCAAGACAGCCAAAAATTTGGATATGATGAAGTCAAGCATAGTGAGTAGTTACAAAGAAGAGAAAAATGAGTCAACAACAGAAAAAGAATGTGATGACAGGAATAATTGGCTCAACTCATTTCAGCAGTAACTCTAAATGTAAATAACCTCAACTCCCCAGTTAAAAGATACAGATTTGGTCCCCTCCCCCCACCATTGCAGAGCTTGGCTGACCTGTGGCTGCTTCTCTTACTATTGCAGAAGACAGTTGAGCACAGCACACCTTCATGGACATGGTGAGCCCTGTTCTACCTCACCCTCAATCCCCCCAACCCATCCCCATTGCTAGAGTTCAGCTGAACTTTGGCCACCTCTTCCACCAGTAGTAGGAGCTTGGTGAGCCTTTCTCTGCCTTCTCACTGTCATGGAAGCCTTGCTCACCCACCCCTCACCCTCTATCATCACTGTTGAGTGCAAGTGAACATTGGAAGCTTTAAAAATGTCAGAAGGAAGGAGCAAAAGGAAATATCAGACTTCCAACCCACTCAGAACAAGTTCATGAGAAAATGTTATAAAAGAACTTGAAAAGTACACACTTGAAATTTCTGAAATAATATCAACTGAAATAAAGAAACCATTCCATCAGATTATAGAAGAAATTAGATCAGAAATAATCTCTAAGGTAAAAAAAAGGAGATGAAAACAATCACGAGAGAATTGATCAGCACATCAAAAAAAAACATAATTAAAAGTAAATGGGAATAGGAAAATGATGGAAACAGTGAATGAACAATACAGGAAAGAATTAGAATGCATGAAACAGATTAAAACAGATATCCTGGAAATTAAGAATTCCACTGAAAGCCAGCAAAACCACTTGTATGAAAATGAAGATAGCATTGCAACTAGTGAATGTGAAAGGAAAGATCTCTGAAAAATGAGGAGCCTAGAAATAACAGTGCAAAAGCTGCAAGATGATGCGAGGAAAAACATATAAGACTGATAGATATCAATGAAACAGTAAGAGTCAACACAAATGATATAAAGAGACTATTTTAAAAATTTATTTATTTGTTTGTTTGTTTGATACAGGTTCTCACTATGCAGTTCAGACTCGTAGTGATCCTCTTGTCTCAGCCTCCCCAACTGAGTTTACAGATGTCCACCACCATGCTGAGATTATAGATGTCTACCACCATGCCCAGTTTTGGGGCTGGTATGATGTGTCTGAGGTCCTGGGGCCTGCATGGCATGCAGTACCAGGGATTCAATTTGGGTCCTTATTCTTGATAGCCAGGCACTTAAAGTGTCGAGCTATCTCCATAGCCCTAAAAAACTATTTGTAGAAGTAGTAGCAGAAAAATTTCCAAGCATGGGAGAAGAATCTGACATACAGTTCAATGAGGCATATAAGACTCCAATTAGCCATAATCAAAATAAATCTATGCCCAGACACATAATAATCAAAATCCCAGAAAGTCATCAAGAGAACAGAATATTAAAAGCTGTTAGAGAAACAGCAGATCACCTATAGTGGAAAGCCCATCAGAATCATGGCAGATTCCTCAACACAGATCATCAAATTGAGAAGAGCTTGGACTGAAGTTTTTCAGGTCCAGAAAGAAAACAACTTCCAACCTAAACTGATGTATCCTGCAAAACTGTCTACTAAATTTAATGGAGAGATAAGATACTTCCATGACAAAGAACAACTGAAGACATTCATGACCACCAAACCAACCCTACAAAAAGTACTGATATTCTAGAAAGAGAAAGAAAAATGATCACAACTTCAAGAACGACAATAGAGAAGAACTGCAAAGCAGAGAAATCAATGAAACAGAGGAGAAAAGTTGGGAACCTATAGGAGCAAAATGACATGACAAAGATGAGCCAATACATATCAGCTATAACCATCAATGTAAATGGCCTCAATTCACCATTCAAAAGAAGCAGACTGACAGAATGGATCAAGAAATAAAATCCTGGACTAAAATACCTGCTTAGGTAAAGCAGAGGGACCAGGGTTCAATCCCCCACGTGTTGTGCTGGCCCCGCCCCCGGGTTGCACTGAGATGGCAATTGAGACTTGGTGTGGTGGCATGCACCTGTAATCTCAGCACTTGGGAGGCTGAAAACAGGAGAAGCATTACAAGTCCAAACTGTGTAGTGAGACCCTGTAGACCTTTTAGTAAATACATTTTTAAAAAGAATAAAGGAACAACATCCACTGGGCCAGCCAGATAGCTCAGTAGATTAAAGTGCCTGCTTAGCAGATGCAAGGACCAGGGTTTGCCCCCCAGCATGCCATGCTGGTCCTGCCCCAGGGTGCACTGAGATGGCAATTGAGACTAGGTGTGGTGGTGTGCCCCTGTGATCCCAGAGCTTGGGAGGTTGAAAACAGGAGGATTACTACAAGTCAGATCTGTGTAGTGAGACAGTGTAGACTCTGTACTAAATATATGTAAAAAAAAAAAACTAAAAAAAGAAACAAAATCCAAAATATGCTGCATACAACAAACACATTACTTAAAAAAAAAAAAGTAATTTATAGACCAAAAGTCAAAGGAAGGAAAACTATTCCATGTGACAGGAACTCGGGAAAAAGCAGAGATAGCTATTCTAGTTGCTAACAATGTGAACTTCAAACCAAGAGTGATTGAGAGAGATAAAGAAGGCCACTACATACTTGTTAGGGGAAGAGATAGCAATCATAACAAAGCAAGGGGAAGAGATAGCCATAAATATATATGCATACATTGTAGGAGCTCCTAATTATATAAGATGAATTGTAACAGACATGAAAAATCAAATGAGCAATAACACAAATGTATGAGCAACTTTAATACTCATTGACGTGAAAAGACAGCAACTAAGCAAAAAGCCAGCAAAACATAACAGAACTAAACCAAAATTGTGAGGAAAAGGTCTTAGTAGACTGTTATAGAGTACTCCAGGCAGCAATATCGGAATACACATTTTTCTCAGCTGCACATAGGACATTCTTCAAAATAGACAATATACTAGCACACTGAGCACTCCTAATTAAATACAAAGGAACTGAAATTATCCCTTGCATAATATCTGACCATAGTGTGGTGAAATTGGAAATTATTGACAAAAGAAACTGCAAATGTTCCATAAACACTTGCAAATTAAATAATATCCTCCTGAGCAATCAATGGGTCACATATAAAATTTAAAAAGAAGTTAAACAATATTTATAATAAAAAGGAAATGTAGATACAACTTCCTGGAATCTGTTGGATTCAATGAAATTTGTCTTAAGAAGTAAATATATAGCAATAAATTCTTACATCAGGAAAACAGAGTGATCCCAAGTAAACAATCTTATGCTATCCTTCAAGCTCCTAGAAAAAGTAGAGTAAGTCAAGACCAAAGCCCAAAGAAGGCAGGAATCTATAAAGATAAGAGAAGAAATAAATGCAATGGGGACAAAGAAAACAATACGAAGAATTAATTAATTCTTCCTCTGAATATCTACTGTGAAGGCAACAATATGCAATGTATTAATTATTGTAACTGTCTTACTAACCTGTTTGGAAACTTTCATTACTATTTTATCTTTTTCTCATTAAAATTAATAAAAATTAAAAAATAATGAATTCGAGAGTTGGTTCTTTTATTTTTATTTTTTTCATAATTTTATTGAGAAAAATACAGCAATGAGACATTTTCAAATCAAATTAGTAGGACAGTTTAAAAAATTAATACATTGCATTTTTTTTTGTCTTTTTGAGACAGGGTCTTGCTATGCAGTTCAGGCTGGCTTTAAGCTCACTTTGTAGCTCAGGCTGGTCTCGAACTCACAACAATCCTCCTGCCTCAGTCTCTCAAGTGCTGGGATTACAGGCATGCACCACCACACCCGGCTTCATGTTGTTTTCTTAGTGGTTAATTATTGTACAAAATGCAGAAATGATATTCTATTTACAAACACTATTAGAACAGAACCCTCTATTCACTGAGTTAAGAGAATGTAGCTATATATCTACCTTAACTATTTTGAATATACAAATACAAATGGTCTTTAATTTGTGTCCCCTTTTTTTGTTTAGTTTTGTAAATTCAATATTATAGGTGTGTGAGTCCAGCAAAATATTCCCAAATAGTCCAGTAGTCCATAATAGTATTGGGTTTTCCATATGTCTAGCAATGTCAGAAGTTGTTGACTTGAGTCCTTTACAGCTCAGCATAATTGTATGGTTTTACTTCTTATAGTTCGATTTAATACTTTTCTGCTGGATGGTTAAGATCAAGATAAAGCAAGATCCATGTACCAAGAAATATAGCTTTTGAATCTGATTAAGTTTAGTCAAATCCCCTCAGGATTTATCCTGAAACCCTGTACCGCAGTTTGTAGATGCTTTGTGTCAGCTCATATGAATGAGTCATGGTCATTGCTTGATCAATTTGCTTTCTATGAAAGCCTGAGAGAATATTTTCTCTTCAAATGAAGAGTTGATTCTTTTAAAGAACAAATAAAGTTAATAAACCTGTAGCCAACCTTGCTAAAAAAACAAAAGGAAAGAAAAATTCAAATTCATGAAATAAAAAATGAAAAAGGTGAAATCATTACAGACTCTATAGAAATTCAGAAGATTACCAATACCTACTTGCAAAATCTTTACTCCCACAAGATGGAAAACACTGAAAAAAATGGAAAGATTCCTAAATGCACAACAATTATCAAAGCTGAATCAAGAAGATATAAAAATTCGGAATAACCAAATATCAGTGAATGAAATTGAAAATGTAATAAAAACCTTACCACCAAAGAAAACCCCAGGTGATGAATTTTCCAAGAAATTTAGAGATTTAATGCCAACTCAGTAACAAGACAAGGATGTCCATTGTCACCACTCCTATTCAGTATAGCTCTGGAAACACTAGCCAGAGCAATTAGACAATAGAGAAAAATAAAAAAGATAATGACTGGAAAGGAAGAAGTGAAGTTATCATTATTTGAAGGTGACAAGATATTCTATATAGAAGATCCCCCAAATATCCACCAAGAGATTCACAGATTTAATAACCAGATTGAGTAGTGTAGCAGGATACAAAGTCAACATTCAAAAATCAATAGCATATCTACATAAACAATGAACACAGAGAGAAATTAGTGAAACCATGCTGTCTCAGTTACTTTTTACCCATTTCTGGGACAAATACTTGACATTCATAATGAAGGAAGGAAATGTTTATTTAGCTCAAAGTTAGTGGAGCTTTCAGTCCAAGTCCTTGGCTTGCTCCAGGGCAGAAGGCAGCAGTTTATGGTGGTGGAGAACAGTTGAGAGCAGAGGAAGGAGCAGCAATTGTGGCATCTATCAAGGCTCTCTCTCTTCTTTCTACACTGTGAAGACCAGAGCTCCACTACAAAGACTGGAGCTCCTCCAAAGTGTCACAGCTGAGAAGATCAAGCTTTTCAAAAGTGGCATGGGGCAAAATGGTGCAGAATAGATTGGAACTCCTCCAAGGAAGTGGGGAGTGCAGAAGTCTTTCTCAGCCCCTTTTCATATCCTTTTTGTGCTGAGTCACTCTAGGGTGGGGCCACCATGGCCCAGAGTATCACCGAGCCAATCCAGTGAAGCTTCTGGCCTCTCCTGTTGACACAATGTTGATCAGTACACATGCCTTTCGCAATAACACTCAAAAAAAGAAATACTTAGGAATCAATCTCACAAAGGTCGTAAAAGATTTATGCAGTGAAAATTATCATACTCTGAAAAAAGAGATCAAAGAGGACTTCAGAAAATGGAACGATATTCCTTGCTTTTGTATAGGAAGAACCAAAATGGTGAAAATGGCCATACTCTCAAAACAGTTATACAGACTCAATGCATTTCCAATTAAAATACCATTAGAATAACTCACTAATCTAGAGAAATTTTCCTAAAATTCATCCAGAACCAGAAGAGATCTAGAATATCAAAAGCAATCCTGGCAACAAAGGAAAGGCAGGAGATATCATAATCCCTGATGTGAAATTATATTATAAAGCTACTGTGATAAAACAAGTCATCTTGGTACTGAAAAAAAAAAATCCAAGGCTCAGTGCAACAGATCAGAACATGCACACAACTACAAACACATTAGGTCACCTTATCTTTGACAAACAAGTCAAGATGCTCACTGGAAGAAAGATAGCCTCTTTAACAAATGATGCTGGAAAAACTGGCTTTCCACAAGATGAAGGCTAAAATTAAACCCATGCCTACCACCATGCACAGAACTATAGTCCAAATGGATTGAAGATTTAAATATTTAAACTAAAACACTAAATATTCTGGAGGAGAAAGAAGGTTAAAATCTTAAAGGCATAGGTGTAGGTAGAGAGTTCATGAACAAAAACCAACTACACAGGAAATACTTTAAAGAATCAACAATTGGGATCACATCTTTTTTTTTTTTTTTTTTTTTTTTTTTGGAACCTGGGATTGAACTCAGACCCTTGCACTTGCCAGGGAAGCACTTATTCCACTGAGCCATCTCCCTGGCCCTTGGGATCTCATCTTTTTGAAAATTTTGTGTATATCAGAGCTGGCCAAGTAGCTCAGAGGATTAAAGCACCTGCAATCAAGCACAAGGTCCAGGGCTTTGATCCCCAGGCCTGCTGTGCTGGCCCCATCCCTGGGACATGCTGAGATTGGGTGTGGTGGCGCATACCTGTTGTTCCCCAGCTCTTGGGAAGCTGTAAACAGGTGGATCACTATGAGTCCAATCTAGTAGTGAGACCTTGAACACCCTGTAGACCCCTCCCTAAAAATACACAAAAAAATTGTGCACATCAAAAGAAATCGCCAGCAGAGTAAAAAGAAACCCATGAATTGGGAAATAGTTATAGCCAACTTCCCTTAGACAAAATACTTCTATGTAGAACATATAAAGAATTTTTACAAATCAGGCCTCCAAAATTCAAAGATTCAATGCAAAACTGGGCATCTGAGGTGATCTCTTTACAAATGAAGAGATATAAATGGCAAATAAATATATAAAAAAGTTCAGCATCATTGGTCATTCAAGAGATGTAAATTAAAACACCACACTGAGATTCCATCTTACCCCAGAAAGAATAGCTATTACCACAGAGTCAACCAATAACAAATGCTGGAGGGGCTACAAGGAGAAGGAACACTTTCCACCATTGATGGGAGTTTAGACTGGTACAATCATTGTGGAAATCAGTGTGAAAATTCCTCAGGAAGCTAGGATTAGAAGTCCCATTCAACTCAACTTTCCCTTCTAAGTATTTTTCCAAATGAAACAAAAACATGTGTGCCCCTGTTTATAGCAGCACAATTTCTCATAGCTAAATCTTAGAAACAGTCCAAATGCCCATTAACTGAGGAAAGGATTAAAAAAAGATGTGGTATTTTAACACAATAGAGTGTTACTCAACTATAAAAAAAGAAACTTGAGGCTTTTATTGGTGAATAATTAAAAAAAAAAAAAACTAGAGACCATACTGATACATACAATAATTCAGAACTGCATGTGCAAGCATTGTATTATCTCGCTAGGGTAAGAACTAGAAAGAGTAAATAAAATGTGAAAGGTCAAAAAATACTGTGAAAGGGAAAGAATCTGTTCAATGGAATGAGGAAAAGGATAAAAGAAAGAAGAGACACAGACATATTTATGTACAAACACAGGAGGGCTTGGATAACTGTACTGCTGACTTCTGCTGGCTTGTTGAAAGGAACAGTTAACGTTTAATTTTTTCTTTTTCTTTTTCCCCCAATTTGCATGTTTATATCACCAGATATTAATCTGGTGATATAAACAACTAATTTGAAGATTATATTATGTAATACAACAACCATTGTCGAATTCTTATTATTTTGTTTAGTGAAATTCTGTATCATTTCTAATATTTTTTTCTTTTACTCTTACATTTTATAATCTTTTTTAAAAAATCAAATAAATAAATAAAAGATACAGATTGGCAGACTAGGTCAAAAAACAAAACCCTGTGGTCTGTTGGATTCAAGAGTCTCATTTAATGCAAAAAGAAATCCACAGAGTGAAAGACCAAGGAAGGAAGAAAATATACATTCCATGAACCAGGACCCCAGAGTATGAAGGGGTAATGATTGTATTCTCAGCAAAAAAAAAAAAAAAAAAAAAAAAAAAAAAAATCTTTAAGAAAATATTAATCAGAAGAGGCAAAGGAGGACCAGCCAGATAGCTCAGCAGACTAAAGCACCTGCTTGGGCAGAGTGCAGTGGCCATGTTCAATCCCCAGAGCACTGTGCTGGCCCCATCCTCAGGGACACGCTGCAATGGTGATTGAGACTGGGTGCGGTGGTGTGCACCTGCAATCTGAACCCTTGGGAGGCTGAACACAGGAGCGTCACTACGAGTCCAATCTACATCATGAGACCCTGTAGACCATCTACTAAAATTAAATGAAAGAAGAAGAAGAAGAAGCAAAGGAGGTCACTACCTATTAGTGGAACCATTCAATGGGAGGAGATAATCATTGAAAATATACTGCTTTGAGTATAGGGGTGCCAACATCATAAAAACATAAAACAGGCCAAATAAACACCAATATAATCATAGATGTGACCTCAATGCCCCATTTTCACAAACAGATCAACCAAATAAAAAAATTTATGAACTTTCAGAGCTGAGGCCTGCCTTTGAACAAAAGGACTCTATGGAAATGTACAAGCTGTTCTATCTACTATCCCAGAGTACACTTTCTTCACAATAGCCTGAGGAACCTCCTCCAAATCAGACCACATATGAATTCCTAGAGCCTCCCACATTGCTGGCCAAGAGAAAAATGAAAAATCAAACACTAAGATTCCATCTTTTATTCCAGAAGGAATGGTTGGTATCAAGGAAACAGATTGTAAGCCGGGCGTGGTGGCGCAGGCCTGTAATCCCAGCACTAGGGAGGCTGAGGCAGGAGGATTGTTGTGAGTTCGAGACCAGCCTGAGCTACAAAGTGAGCTTAAGGCCAGCCTGAACTGCACAGTGAGACCCTGTCTCAAAAAGACAAAAAAAAAAAAAAAAAAAAAAAAAAAAAAAAAAAAAAAAAAAAAAAAA
>PVKA01055951.1:0-10100 GCA_004027165.1 Ctenomys sociabilis
TTTTTTTTTTTTTTTTATGATGGGGGCTATATTGTCCAAGCTGGTCTTGATTCAAGACTCAAAGGGCTCTCTCATCTGAGTCTCTCAAGCGCTGGGACTACAACAGTGTACCTGACTTAAAATTTTATGTTTCTTTATTGTCTTTTCAACACAGGGTCTTGCTATGCAGTTCAGGCTGGCCTTGAACTCCTAAGGATCCTCCTGCCTCAGCCTCTTGAGTGCTAGGATTACAGTCATGCACCATCACACCTGGCTTAAAATTTTATTTATATTCCTGTGGTGATGGAAACTGAATTCCAGGGCTTTAAATATGGTAGGAAAGAGCTATATCACTGAGCTATGTTATGAACTTAGATTTTTTATTTTTTAATTTTGCAACAGACTCAGTAAGTTTCCCAGGCTGGCCTTGAACTTGTGATCCTACTACTTCATCCTCCCTAGTGGATTACAGGTCTGTAACATTGCATCTAAATTTTTATTTCCTAGGGCCAGCCAAAGAGCTTAGCGGATTAAAGTGCCTCCTTAGGCAGATGCAGGTACCAGGAGTTCTGTCCCCTGGCCTGCTGTGCCACTCCTGCCCCCAGGGTGCACTGAGACAGCGATTGAGCAGTTGCATGGTGGCATGCGCCTGTAATCCCAGCACTTGGGAGGCTGTAAACAGGAGGAGATCACTCTGAGTCCGACCTACGCAGTGAGACCCTGTACACTGTCCTAAATACAAATAAATATATATAATTTCTTTAAAACATTACTTAACAAACTGCTTAAAATACTGTTATTTTAATAAATTAACCAGTCCTCTGTTGTGATGTACACCTGTTACTTCACCATTCTGGGGAGTGAAGTAGGATTACAAATTGGAGCCCAGCCTGAGCCATTTAATGGGACTTTGTCTCAAAACACATGGCGCTCAGAAGTAGTTTAGTGCACTAGGCCCCGTGTTCAGTCCCCCAAACTGTTCATTTTTTTTTTCTTTTTCTTTTTTCATTTTTTTTTTTTCTTCTTTTTCTTTTTTGGGAGAACTGGGGATTGAACTCAGGCCCTTGTGCTTGCCAGGGAAGTGCTTACTCCACTGAGCTGTCTCCCCGGCCCCTTCTTTTTTGGGGGGAGTTGTCTTTTTTGAGACAGTCTGAGGATGGCTTTGAGCTCATTATGTAACCCAGGCTGGCCTTGAACTTACAGCAGTCCTCCTAACAGCCTCCCACATGCTGGGATTATAGGCATGTGTCACCATGCCCCCATGCCCAGCTCCTATTTTCAATTCATAGAGATTACATGATAGTAAAATCAAAGCAAATATTTTCTTCTTCTATTTTACTTAGTTTATTTATTTATTTATTTTTTGTCTTTTTGAGACAGGGTCTCACTATGCAGTTCAGGCTGGCCTTAAGCTCACTTTGTAGCTCAGGCTGGTCTCGAACTCACAACAATCCTCCTGCCTCAGCCTCCCAAGTGCTGGGATTACAGGCATGCGCCACCACGCCTGGCTACTTAGTTTATTTAAAGTTTCCATAATTACAGTTTCAGTAATTATACTCTTCATAGTATGTTTTAAACATGAAATTTCTCCATTGTTCTTTTTGGGGGGGTGCTTTTGAGGTAGGGCCTTACTCTGTAATAACTCACCATATAGTCAAAGTTGGCCTCATTTGTGGCAACCTTCCTGCCTCAGACTCCTGAGTGCTAGGGTTATACTTTGCACTATTGCACCCACCATTTTCCCTTATTAAGGAAGAATCCATGGGGGAAAAAAAATCAATTGGGTATGGTGGCATATACCTGTACTCTCAGTACTTGGAGGCTGAGGCAGGAGGATCACTGAGTTCAAGGCCAGCCTGAATAACAGAATAAGACAACTCTCAAAAAAACTAAACTAGTCAGGTGTGATGGCACACACTTGTGATCCCAGCACTTGGCAGGCTGAAGCAGGAGGATCCTTGGGAGTTTGAGATCAGCCTAAGCTACAAAATGAGTTCAGAAGCCAGGCATGGTGGTGCAGGCCTGTAATCCCAGCACTCGGGAGGCTGAGGCAGGAGGATTGTTGTGAGTTCGAGACCAGTCTGAGCTACAAAGTGAGCTTAAGGCCAGCCTGAACTGCATAGTGAGACCCTGTCTCAAAAAAGACAAAAAAAAAAAAAAGAGTTCAAGTCCAACATGAGCTACATAGTGAGACCCTATCAAAAAAACAAAACACCAAAATCAAAAAAAAAAAAAAAAAAACCCAAAACAAACACCTCCCTAAAACCCAGAGATAGGGGCTGGGAAGATGGCTCAGAATAAACACTTTCCTAGCAAGTACAAGGACCTGAGTTCAATCCCCAGTTCTGCCAAAAAAAAGAAAAACCCAGAGATGGAAAAATGAAAATAACTATTACTCTCCCCAAGGACAACTGCTGTCTAAGCTCTTATCTACCCATGTTTAAATATATATGGCTCACAGAACTTGTTTACAGGTTATTTTTTTCATTAAATTTTTAAACAATACATTCACACAACCTTTGTGTGTGTTAAGATAGGTTCTCACTACATAGTTCAGCCTGCCCTTAAACTCACTATAGCTCAGTCTGGCCTTAACCTAGTGATCTTCCCGCTTCAGCCTCCCAAGTGCTGGGACTACAGGTATGTGCCAGCATGCCCAGCTTTTTTTGTTGTTTTGTTTTACATACAGGGTCTTGTTATTTCTCTGGGCAACTTCTGGGGTAAAGTGATTCCCCTGCCTCAGCTTCTCAATTGCTGAAACAATAGGCCCACAATACCACATATAATCATATGCAATTTTTAAAATGGTTTATGAAGGGTCGGCGAGATAGCTCAGTGGACTAAGCTCTTGCTTAGGAAAGTGCAGGGGCCAGGGTTCAATCCCTGGCACTACATACTGTGCCGGCCCCACACTGGGGTATGCTGAGCCAATGACTGAATGTAGGCATTGTGGTGTATGCCTGTAATCCTAGTGCTGGAGAGGCATCACTACAAGTTCAAGCTGTGTAGTGACACCCTGCACAAAAAATTAAAATTGTTTATGATACTTTGTGTACAGAATTATCGTAATTTTGGGCTAAGGATGTAGCTCAAATGATAGAATGCTTACTTAGCATGTCATGGATTCAAGTGTTAACACCTCAAAAACACACAAAACCAAAATTCTATTTTTATGTAACTGTTGATCCTTCAATTGGCCTTAAATAATGTGTATTGGTCTAGCTGAGGTGCAGGTGATAGTCTTTGAAGGTGGCATGTGTGTTTCCCTGGTAAGCCTGCTGCTCCTTGACGTGAGCCGGGTGGAGACAGGATGGTAGAGCTAATGCTCCGCGCTGCCAGCTGGGATCGAGCCTTGAGATAGAGGCTATGACTTCCTGGGGCTTGAAAGACTACATCAAAGCTGAAGCCCTAGACTTCCCAAAACATTAAATACTATATAATGCAGATTACTCTCTCTGCATATCCTCTCTGCATATGGCAGAGGTAAATGTAGGCCCCCCCACCTAGCTCAGCTCACAGTAGTCACCTACTTCCCACAATTCTCAAGCCACTCCCTCACTGAATAAAAACCCGGTGAGGCCCTGGGTCGCTCTCTTGGTTCCAGAAAGCCGTGTCATGGCAGGACTTAGAGCCCCTCGACTCCCCGATGATTAAAAATATAATTTAGTGTCCTCATTTTCGCCGTGGGCAGCATGGAAAGTGGTAGATTGGAATCAACTTGATGGGATTCCAATAATGTAACTTTGGGATTACAAATATTGGTTTCTTGGACTGAGACGAGGACCAGGAAGTGTCTCCTACAATAGGTCCCATTATGGAGACTTTATTTAGATCAGGCAAAGATGTTCCTTTTTATTGTTGAGATAGGCTCTCACTTTGTAGCCTAGGCTGGCTTCAAACTCAGTGATCCTCCTCCTTGTGCTGGGATTATAGGTGCATGCCACAGAAATGTGTATTTTGTTATTTCTTTACTTTTTGGTATGGAGAATCAAACTCAGGACCTTGTATGTGCCAGGCAATGCTGCTGAGCTATATCCCAACCCTGGAAAAGAGAATCTTAGGGGTCTCTACAGAGAAGTTATGAGCCATACAAAGCATATGCATTAGGGCTGGGGAGATGGCTCAGTAGAATAAGCACATCCCTGGTAAGTGCAAGGGCCTGAGTTCAATCCCTGGTTCCACCAAAAAAAAAAAAAAAAAAAAAAAAAGAATAAGCATTAACCAAGCAGAGCAGACAGAGAAACGTTTCTGGTAGAAAGAATAACGTGTGAAAAGGTTAAGGGAAATGTTGGTTCTATTGTGGGAACTAAAAGATAGCCTATGTGTCTGAAAACAGTAATTAGAATGTGTTTAGAAGGGATAATAAAATTGGCAGGGATCAGAGCATATCAGAATATGATTTATGGATCTTCCCTAACCTCTGAATGAACCCAAGGCATTCACACTGAGCTACATCCCTAAACCATCTTTTTTTTGGGGGGAGGGGGGTGGGACCGGGGATTGAACTCAGGCCCTTGTGCTTGCCAGGGAAGCGCTTATTCTACTGAGCCATCTCCCTAGTTCCCAAATCATCTTTTGGGATAGTGAAATTGCTGAGTTGCCCATGCTGGGCTCAAATTTGTGATCCTCCACTTAGCTGCCTAGAGTGATGTGATTATAGGTGTATACCACCAAAACCAGCTAATTTTTTCTCCAAAGTTATGGAATGCTTTTAAAATTGATCAAGTAGCGTTCATATGTTTAGAAAATCCTTTTGGCTACATTATGGTGAGTGAAAACGAAGAGGACAAGAATAAATTCAGGGAATCTTAAGAGATATTTTAAAAAAGATACTTAAGTTTTATATATGAAGACTAAGCAGGGCCTGGCTTGGCAATTGTTTTTTGGCAGAACCAGGGATTGATAAAAAATTTTTTTTTAATTTTTATTTATTTATTTATTTATTTATTTTTTGCTGTACTGGGGATTGAACTCAGGACCCTATGCTTGCCAGGAAAGCACATATTCTACTGAGCTATCTCCCCACCCCTGAAAATAGTCATTTAAGATGCATTTTGGAAACACAAAGAAATTTTTTTTAAAAATCAATAAAGTAGATAGAATTTTCTCCAGAGGTCAGGCATCGTGGTGCACAACTATAATTCCAGCTACTTGGGAGGCTGAAGCAGGGAGATCCTAGAGGGTTCGAGCTAACTGGGCAACACAGCAAGGACTTATCTTTTTAAACATGGGTGGCAGTGCACATCTATAATCCCAGCACTTAGGAGGTTGAGGCAGGGGCATTGCTACAAGCTTGAGGTCAACCTGAAAGCTTTTCCAGAGAAGATATATAAATGGTCAACATGCATGTGAAAAAACTTTCAAGGCATGTTTGTAATCCCAGCACTCTGGGAAGCTGAGGCAGGATTACAAACAGGAGTTGTATCTAGATGACTCAGTAGAATAAGTGCTTCCCTGGCAAGCGCAAGGACCTGAGTTCAATCCCAGGTTCTGCCCACCTCCCCCCAAAAAAGGGCTGTGCTTATAGCACAATGTGAAGCCCCTGGGCTTATCCCCTAAAGCACATACTCTCTCTCTTTATTTCTCTCTCTCTCTCTCTTACAAGTGCACACACAGAGAGCTCCCCAAATCATTAGTCATTAGGGAGATGCAAACTGAATTTCACAATAAAATACTAATTTACATCTATTATTTAAAAAAATAAAAACAAGGGCCAGGAATATAGCTCAGTGGCATAAGTGCCTACCAGGCCAGCACAAGGTCCTGTGTTCAATCTCTGGTACCAAAAAAAAGAAAAAAAAAAAAAAGGAAAAAGAAAAGAAAATTAACTGGCTGAAAAAAACAAGCTCCAACAAAAATACTATGTGTTACGCTGGCCAGATAATTTAGCGGATTAAAGCACCTTCTTAAGCAGACACAGGAACCAGGGGTTTGATCCTATGCCAGGTCTGCTCCGGGACACGCTGAGATGGCAAATGAGATTGAGCATGGTGGCACACACCTGTAATCCCAGTGCTTGGAAGGCTGAAAATGGGATTACTGTAAGTCTGATCTGTATAGTGAGAGAATGTAGACCCTGTACTAAATACATACTATCTGTTGACAAGAACATAGAGAAAGTAGAACCTTTAATCCACTGTTGATGGTAATATAAAGTACTGCAACTGCTATAAGGGGCTGATTCCTCAAAAAGTATAACATGGCCTTACTGTATGACCTAGCAGTTCTACTCCTAGACTGAAATAAGTGTGTCACAAATACTGCATGATTTCACTTACATGGGGTACCTAGAATAATCAAATTCATAGTGATAGGGCAAGAGAGACTCCTTTTTTAAAAAAACCTATTTTAAAATGAAGTCTCTCAAGTCTGTTCAAACTGTAGGTGAATTCCTCACTTCTTGCCCTCATAGGTAATCATAAAACTATAAAAGCAGAAACAGAATTGAAAAACAGGCTAAATGTTAAACCACAATGGCCGCCTGACTGCCAGGTGGTCATTTCTGGGAAATGTAAACCTTGACAATTATGTACTATTCCTGCAAAATTCCACAAAATGAGATAAAGATGTGGTTACCACAGACATCTAAAGGATATTAAAGATGTGTTTAATGTCTACTCAGTGCTAACATTGTTCCTGGCAGTTTTGTTAGAGGACAGGCTTTAACAAATTTCTTTTTATACGTGAGTGCATTTCTCCCTGAGCCTGCCAAGGAGGCCCCAGCAAGATCACCTCACTAGGAAGACCTTTGTGTAAGGGGACCCTGTGCCTCCAAGTCTCACTGGTCGCTCTTCAGGTGGCAGGGGGTCCCACCTGGGGATGAGCATGGGGCAGGATGCTGTAGCTGCAAAATGGGACAACCTAGTTCTGTTGTCTGACCTAGGTAAAAAAGTTGGATTCCTTTATTTGCCTTTGGTTTCATTTAGAAACTTGTTTTTCATTCCGGACTGATAATTTGATGGACCTGGCGTCCCACACATGGAAGCCATTTGATCTTGGCACAGCTGAGAATTTGCATCAGTTTGTCTCTGAATTTGGTCAGTTCTGGTGCCTAAATATTTCAAATTGATGGTTGGAGATGGATAGTTCCTGGGATTACTTTGTTTCTATATTGTTTCTCCAAAGGTGCCCGTGTTTTCAGATTATGCCTGAATTCATCATCTGAGAGGATTGGTGGCAGTTTCACTTCTGCCCTTCCTGTCTCTTTACATCATCTATCTATAGGATCAGAGACATCTAGATTTGGCCCAGCTGCTTCACACAGCCACAACTACAGCTATTAACAAGGGCTCTAGCTAGCTGTTATGGATGCATCTAGCATTAAGACAACCATGCTGGATTGCATGATCAAGAACTTTAATAAATTCAAGGGGAATTATGAGGTGAAAATGAAGGGAAGTTCTGCACACTGTGTGAATTAGAGTGGCCCTCTTTTGATGTGGGCTGGCTGCCAAAGGGGATGAGATTCTCACATAGCCACCAACTGTGGGATGTAGTCCCACAGGGAAACTGGGGCATCTGAATCAGTTTCTTTTCTTTCTTTTCTTTTCTTTCTTTTTTTTTTTTTAAAGTTCTGACTAGTCTTTCTATAATTGTAAACTTTATTTATTTATTTATCTTATCTTTTTGGAGGAACTAGGGATTGAACTCAAGACTCTTGCGCCTGCCAGGGAAGCGCTTATTCCACTGAGCCACCTCCCTGGCCCCCTGAATCAATTTCCTTATAGATTCTTGGCTGCATGGGTTAGCAAGACAGCTCAGTGGACTGAGCACGTCCTCAGGTAAGCACAGGGGCCCAGGTTTGATCCTAACACCACGTTTGGGCATGGTGGTATATGCCTATAATCCCAGCACTGGGGAGGCTGAAAATAGGAGGATCCCTACATCCAAGCTGCATAGTGAGATTCTGTATCAAATACATTAAAAAAAAAAAAAAAAATTCTCGCCACTTGCAGTGCAGTGGATTAAGATGTGGGTTTGTGGGTTTCTTGATCATGTCCTGTTAATCAAAGAGATCCCTAAACCAGAAGCCCCACCTGCCCTTGGCACCAGAGGAAGATGATCCCATTCTTTCTCTCCTGGCTCCACCACCCCCTACCCTGATCCTTCTGCCACACTCACTGCTCCCCCTGCCTCTCCCACACCTCAGCAGGTGATCCCTTCCCATGCCACAGCCAAGGAGAGAATGCTGTCATGGTCCTGACTCAGCGGTTCCTTGTTCCTATAATCATTGTAGGTAGCCTTCTCTTGGGTCCATAGTTGACTTGGACGAAGACATCGCCTCCTCAGGTCTGGTCCGTTTTACCCTGCCAGCAGGCTGCTGTGATAGGACTCAAGTGGAGCTCTCAATCTACCCTGGTGTATGTCCCATTCACCACCAGTGATTTCAGAACTCAGAAACCCCTCTTTTCAGAGCCCTGAACCCTAATTATGTTGCTCATGCCACTATGCCCAGTCTCAATCAGTGTCTGTTTGCCCCAGGGGCGGGGCCAGCATGGCATGCTGGGGGATCGAACCCTGGCTGCTGTACTCTGCCTAAGAAGGTACTTTAATTCGTTGAGCTATCTAGCCAGCCCTTTGATTCAGTGTTTAAAACTCACCATCCCACCTTGATCACTGTCAACAGATCATGCTAACCTCGTATATTTTGGAGGAGAGGGACAGAATTGAGAAGGTAGAGGAAGAATAAGGATAGACACAGGGAAATGCACAGGATAAAGAGGAAGCAGCTCACAGTTTAGTGCTGAGACACTCCTAATGGGGATCACAACACTGATGAAGAACTAAATGCTTTAAAGGAACATAACAGCATCCTTAAGGAAGGGGCATCTTTCTGCTGTTCATTGTTCCACTAACTTACATATAGTAGTGGAAGTATATCAGGTATAAACTGAAGCTTCGTTGCATTTTTCAAGCACCTTGTGGAAGCTTTGCAGACATATACACTGCATGACCAAGATTCACCTCAGAATGCTCATTAATGTTTTTTATTGTTCAGCTGGCCCTTGATATCCACTGCAAAATGTGGAAGGTTAGATTTTGCAGGAATGAAGTCCTAGTTGATAAAAATTGTACAGAAAATGTTTCATAACAGAAGATGCAGAAGGGAAACTTAAGAAAAGAGAAAGGTAATGATGGCAGCTTATAAGAGGGAGGCCCAGGCAGGAGCTAGGAAGAAGAGGAAAAAGGCAAACAGGAAGTTGTAATACTTCCCTAGATCCAACCAGTGTGCCTATTGCCATTTCCAATGGGAGTACCCAAAGTTGTTGGAAAAGGAGAAAAGGGAAAAACAAACAAACATTTGTGATGGAATCAGAGGAAGTCTGAGACAGGGATCAGCAATCTGTCTCTCAGCCTTGGGGAACCCTTGTTAACCAACATGGAGGAAAACCTGTTAGATTTTTGATAGGTACAGGTGTGGATCTGTCACTAGTTACTCAGCCAGTAGCTCCACTTTTGGGACAGAAAGTACATGTTCAAGGGGTAACAGGTCAGACTTCAACATATTCTTTTTGTGAGCCACATCAGGTTCATCTTGGGTGACATGTAGTTAGCCAATCCCTTCTACTTATGCCTGATTGTCCCTTTCCCTTCCTGGGCCAAGATCTTCACAAACCTAGGGCTCAAATTTCTTTTTTTCTTTCTTTTTTGGTGGGACCAGGGATTGAACTCAGGCCCTTGTGCTTGCCAGGGACGCATTTATTCTACTGAACTATCTCTCCAGCCCCCTCAAATTTCTTTTATTTCTGAGGAAACTGTTTTTAATCGCAGGCCCTTGAGCTTGCCAAGAAAGCACTTATTCCACTGAGCCATCTCCCCAGCCCCCTGATGTGTTAACTGTTACCTTGCCTAGGTAGGAGGAGTATTACCTCTTAGACTTTATTTATTTATTTGCATTTAGTACAGGGCATACAGGGTCTCACTATGTAGATTGGACTTGTAGCAATCCTCCCATTTTCAGTCTCCCAAGTGCTGGGATTACAGGCATGTGGCACCATGTAGTCTCAATCACCTCAGTGCACCCCAGGGGCGGAGCCAGCTCAGCATACTGGGGACTGAACCCCAGCTGTTAAGCTCTGCCTAACCAGGCACTTTATTTTTTTTTTTTTTTTTTTTTTTTT
>PVKA01055952.1:0-10100 GCA_004027165.1 Ctenomys sociabilis
TGTATGTGCCGCACCCCTTTCCCCTTATGCTGTTCCTGAATTGACCCCTGTCCCTGTTTTCTGCAAAAAAAAAAAAAAAAAAAAAAAATGAAAAGTCAAGATGTATCTGTCCTAAAACCCTCCCATTAGTGCCTGTTGTAAAACCCCCTACTCTAATGATGTCAGTTCAAACTGAGGTCAAGGAAACTTGCTTTACCTTACCTTAAAAGGACAAAATGTAAACTGTATTGTTTACCTCCTCTACCTCAGCTTGTGGTCTTCAAGCTTAAATACCCTTCCCCTCTGTAACTCAGCGAGCCCCTTTGTTCTAGGACTAGGGTGACTGCCGCTGGGTACCAGCTAAAATAAAGCACTTCCTTTTTCTCTTTTTGGACTTGCCTTGCTGTCATTCGATTTTTGAGCTACAACAGTTGTCATTCGATTTTTGAGTTACAACAATAATGGACCATTTTGTAGTGGAAAAAATAAATATATATCAGTGTATACACAACAGCATAAATACACAGCTACTTTCTCTTAGTTCAATGAGAAGGTTTTGAATTCATAGTGTTTAGACAAGATATCAGGTATCCATCTTTTTTTTTTTTTTTTTTTTTTTTTTGAAGAACCGGGGATTGAACTCAGGCCGTTGCACTTGCCAGGCAAGTGCTTATTCCACTGAGCCATCTCCCCGGCTCAGGTATCCATCTTGTACCAGGAATAGCTACTACAAACACAACTATATGCAATGTATCAATTATTGTGACTGTACTACTCATCTGTTTTGAAACTATCTCATTGCTACTCCTTTCTCAATAAAATTAAAATATTTAAAAAATAGGAAAAATCTCTTCTCTCATGAAATTCCCATTGGAACAATAGGAGTTCTGAAAATAATATAAAAGTATTGCTGAAAAGAGAAGATTACCTAAGAACCCCTGTAAAAGAAGAATTCACCGCATCCAAATGATTGGGTTCAAAAATTCTCTAGCTCATCTCTTGAAAGAAAAAAAAGATATGGAATGGTAATTGAACTCAGGACCTTGTGCTTGCCAGGCAGGCACCATGCCACTGAGATATATCCCCAACCTGAAAGTATTTCATTTAAAGAATTACAATTATTTTTGTATTGGGTCAACTCACATTTTAGACTATCAATATAAATTTTGTTTTCTGTTGTGTGTAAAATGTATACTAACCACTGTTTTCAGTTCTTTAGTAAATAGTGGCTGTTTCTTGCTGTTTGCTAAGATAAAATTCCTACCTCACCAATTCCTGTCAACCAAGTTAGCTTACAGAGATACTTCAAAAAGAAATTAATGGGTGCTAACTTATTGTAGCCTCAGGCTATGCAAGGCTGCAGGCAAGTACTCAGGTACAAGATAACCAGAAACTAAAGAAAGCCCCAGGAAATTTAGTTTGAGTAGTGGTCACAAGGACCCTAAAAGCTTTATTGTGTGTCAGACAATGAATTTGTTTACCAAATATTCCAGGTTTTAACCCCCCCTTCCTGGGCCAGCTGCCTTTCAGTCCGCTCCTGAGTGAGAGCTGATGTGGGGGGGCCCTGAGCTCAGTAATAAATGGCTTTCCAAATTCCAGTCTGGTTGATCTGGTTCCTATTCCAAGTGATCCATAACAATTTTGAGTCCTAGTGTTCTAGGCAGCTGAGTTAGCTAGAACTATTATAGGCAGTCAGACAGGGTCAGGCTCTCCAAAGAGATACTATAGGAGAGAAGATGTCCTGCAACTGGGATGGATGCTCCTGCTATGAACCAGAGCTAAAGGCCAAACAAATGCTAAAAGAGTAGAACCTGGGATTGATATTTGAAATAGGTAGAGATCACCTAAAAAGAACCAAGTGAGTCACTAGCCCAATCCCCAAGAGGCAGAGAGCCTGTCCTGTATTCATGTCCACTCACTACATGACTTGCTTCCCCATTTGGTCCTGAGCCTAAGGTGATTGCAATCCTATGGGTTGACCATAGTTTGTCCCACCCCACATCCACCTAGGGGAGACCCCTTCTTCACTACCTTAGCCTCACATGGTTTTACACTACCTACCTTAGCCCCACATGGTTTTATACTACCTACCTTAGCCCCACATGGTTTTACACTAAAAAAGTCCCTGGAAGAGACAGCTTCCCTGGGCAACCCGCTCGGGGGTTCCCCTTCTGTCCCTCTATGACAGAAGCTTTTCTTTCCAATAAACTTTTACCCGCAACCTCCGTTTGTTCCTAAAATTCATTCTTCCCTTTTAGAGAACACGAACTCATGCAGGTCAGGTTGGGAGTTTTACTTCCCTGTATCACTAGTCCAGCTTCATGATTTTTAATTCAGTCTCCCTTTGCCTCCCTAAGCTATTTTTTCTGAATCTAGCTGAAGTTTCTGAAACTTTCAGCTGGTGAGTATGCAGAAGAAAACTTCAAAGGAGGAAACCTTTGGAAGCTCTCCTGAGGGAGCATCTTTACACCAAGACCCTCCCTCAGGACATCATGCCCTGCCATGAACTGTTGTCTCAGCTGAGAAGAGGAGCAGGTATATGAACTTGGAAGAGAAACAGATAATTAAAGGAACCACAATATGAGTAACAGAGTCAGCCTGGTACATAGCTCAGTAGAATAAGCGCTTGCCGGGCAAGCGCAGGGTCCTGAGTTCAATCCCCCGTACCACACGAAAAAGACTAACAAAGTCTATGGAAAAAATAAATTTAGAGGGGCCAGGGTGATGGCACAGTGGAATAAGAGCTTCCCTGGCAAGTACAAGGGCCTGAGTTCCACCAAAAAAATAAATGAATAAATAAATTTAGAAACTAAACTGAGGAAGGAAAGTAGGTGGCAATATTCCCAAGGACCCAGAGCATATCTAATTATGATTTTTACTAATTCATTTGCATTTTATGTTATCAGTCTGGTCATTGTTAGAAAATAAAGGTCATTTATAAATCTAAAAAAATATATTCCCAAAGCATTTACCACGTTGTTTCTTTTGGCTGTTTTTCTTTCTTTCTTTCTTTTCTTTTTTTTTTTTTTTTTTTTTTTTTTTTTTTTTTTTTTTTTTTTTTTTTTTTTTTTTTTTTTTTTTTTTTGGCTCTTTTTCTTTTTGAAGGGAACATACTCACCTTCTGAAGGGGTTGAGCAACATGTGACATAATTATCTTAGAAAGCATTCAAACAAGAGAAAAGTGGATTGCACTCTAAAAATGTACATGAATACAAAACCAACAGAACAAGAGCCTGCCTCTGAAGATTTCATCATTCACAGTCTGCCCCTGAGGACTTCAAGTTTAAATAGGGGGCAGCAAATGTAAACAAAAAATTTCAGCACAAAATGATTCTGTGGTGACCTAGAAATACAGCACCAAAAAAGCACAATATTGCACTGATCAAAGAATTGAAAATTGTAGTTTTCCAAAAAAGTCTCGAGAGGAAAGCCACAGTCTACTAGACAGCAATAAGAACAAGTGTTCAGGCAGCTACAGCAGTATGTGTGGCAGGCAGCGCAATGGCATAAAAGAATGTGCTTAGAGAATGCCAGTGCTTCTGACCAGAAAGTGCAGCTCCCAAGGCTGTTAGGCAGGTGAGTTACTTTACCTAGGTGTTTTCTGGCAACATAACAGCCTCACCTTCACTGACCAGTTTCGAGACTACTGTAGGTACACGTCTGGGCAACAAAAGCTTGCAGCTGGTTAAATTATATGCTAATTTAAAAACGAAATAAATAAAGAGGACATAAATCAACGTAGTAGCACCACAAGTGGTGCTAGAGAAAGAAAATCAGTACAATTTGGTTGTGTTATGAATGGGTTCTAAATTACTGTCCCAATGTTGTGGGGGTATTGTCTTAAGTTACTTTTCTCTCATTGCTAGGACAAAATACCCAATTTCGCTCAGTTTGGGGAAGCGTCAGTGCATACTTGGCTGGCTCTAAGGCAGGGTCGCATGGTAGAAGGGTGACAGTCATGACAGAGGCAGAAAGCCAATGTAACAAGGGCAAAAAGGGAAAAGCAGAAAGAAGCAAGCCTCTTTCCCTCCCTTCCACTGTACACTGTACACCGGTCCCGGGGTAGGTGAAACACTCACACCGAAGATCCAGCCCTGGTCCATGAATCAATCACAAACTCTACAACCCATCCCCAAGACTGTGTGAGGCTTTAGGGGGGACATCCAAACACAAACCAGAACAGGTGGACGCCAGAATGCCATTCTTAGATTAGACTAAGAGGAGTAATAAGTAGTCCTATAGAGTTGAAGAACATGCTGTGAAGAGCAACACTACTAAATAAATGAGGTAGAAATAATTAGCTCTAAACATCATCTCCTCATCTTTTAAAATGTGAACATGAAAAAGTGCATGAGATGGAGTCAAAACTGAGCCAGCTGTGTGCTAAATGCCCACTAGACATCAGGTCCTCATCTGCCCAGGGTGTCACATGTTGCCTTCAAAAAGAGAAAGGGCCAAAACAAAACTGAAGAAGCCTTCCGTGAACCATGCCCACTGCGCTGACATATGAGCAGCCCTCCTTGCAGGTCTGAGTTACAGCACGTGACCAAACCGTTGATGTTCAATAGTTAAAGGCTAAGTTCAGGAAATACTTCTCATGTAAGCATATTCTATTCGATCCCAGCTCTGCCGTGGGGCATGACTCCATATTAACTATGTCAGTACTAAATATTCTTTTCTATAAAGCTATCAGTGTCATCTCTAAATTAAATAATACTGCATGCCAAAGATCCACTTGTGAATTGCCCTAGGGCTGCAGCACACCACTTAGTGCATACAAATGCGCGTCTTCCATACCAGGTGTTCTGTCATAATTTCCTTATCTCAGATACTCCAGATAGGACACTTGCTAAATCTAACATTAGGTCAGTCTATATTGACTTTAATATCCTAAAATGGGAACATCAGAGAGAGATTTAAAAATAAAAGCATTATAACTGAAAAAACTGCTCAGTCACATACAAAATCAACACCACCAAAAATTTTTACACAGCACACTTTCCTAGTCACAAAACCCAAATGCATCAGTGTCTGTTTAGATATGATGATGGGATACACTACATTACAAACAAGGGTTTTCCTATAGTGTCATTCTTTTAAAATTGCGGGGAGGGGGAAGGCTGCCCATTAGCTCAGTTGTTTAAGTGCCCGCTTAAGCAAAGGCAGTCAGGCTCAGGACCCTACGGTTGATCCCCAGATCCTCAGGCCTTTCCAGACCTTCCCTTAAGGCATCCTGAGCCAGCTAAAAAAAAAAAAAACTACCCAAACTGACAGTCTGTACTTTAGGATTACAAGACAGAGAAATAATCATTAGTCCTGAGATTTCAAATGTTAATTGCAACCTAGGAATGGATATCCCAACCTAGTATGTACCTCCAGTACATGTATAAAGTACCTTTTACTCACAGCATAATAGCAGTAACATCAACTGTACAGTGACATCTTAAAGAAATCCTAGACATCGAGATCCTCCTTCCACAATAGAAATCTTTGAAAATTACTACAGCAATTTCATCCCAAAGGTCAATCAGTACAGACATATTCTACACTCTTTCTATAAATTCCACAAAAGCTAAAGGTAGAATTTTTTGTTGTTGAGCAGTAACAAAACTAGAAACTTTCCCTATGGAATGGGACAGATGCTGCATGTAAGATTTAAGGTCTTTTATGCTACAGAAAAAGGACGGGTAGACAAGTGATAGGTTATGGTTGCAATGGGTTAACTCACATTGTAGGCTATAAATGTAAATCTTGTGCTTTCTCTTATAAATGTATCACCCACTATACTAGGTTGCTTAGTAAATAGGGCCTTTAAGGGCTTTAACTTCTTGAAACCTCACGGCCTTGCAAGGCTGCCTGCAGGTACTCAGGTACAAATTCACCAGAAACTGAAACAAAAGTCCCTGGAAACTTAGTTAAGAGTAGTGGTCACAATGACTCTGAAAGCATTATTTGGTGTCAGACAATGAATTTGTTTATCAAACTCAATGTGGTTCCAAGTTTAAAACCCCTCCCTGCTTCCTGGGCAAGCTGCCTTTTGGTCCTCTCCTGAGTGAGAGCTGATGGAGGGGTCCTGAGCTCAGTAATAAATGGCTATCTAAATTCCAATTTGGCTGATCCGGTTCCTATTCTGAGTGACCCATAACAATGGCCCTAGTATGAATTGCTGAATTATTATGATGGTCATCCATATGGCGGAAGCCCTTAAAACAACAGCTCATCTTCCCAGAGACCACCTCCCCCCTTCTTCTCCAACTCAGCTCAGGGTGCAGTATCCTTTCAACTTTCCTTAGGCCACCTCAGGGAAGGCCCCATCAGCTCCTTGGGTATATCTAAACGTCCTGCTCAAATCCCACCCCTGGCAAAAGGCCATAAAAGCCTCAGCCTCCCTTTGTTCCAATCCAGAGAATTCTTTGTCTTTCCAAATTCTCTCTGTGTTCTCCAAGATAATAAAGCCCTTTCCCCTTTTTCCTTCTGCATGTTTCTCTGTTGTGACATGGACACCATCAAACCTATCAGACAGAAAATGAGACACTGCTAGGTAAAATCATGCTGAGGCAGGAGAAACATCTGAAATCTAAAAGGAAAAGAAATTTTACACACCTACCTACCCTACCACTACTTGCATGCTGAGCACCAAAATACATTAATTCCTCTTCTTACAAATATGCTTCGAGATGGCGTAAGAAAGGGCTTGTCAAGAAGAGCTGAGAGCATGCTACGATACATTCTGTCTCGTAGTTTCTCAGAACAAGCTGTATGTACTGCGACTTCCTCAATATTTTAACTGGAGAAGGAATGGTAAATAAAGGCAGTACAGACAGCGAAAACCCAATCTGCACTCTAGGACACACAGCCTGAACACCTAATGAGATATGCACCATCTGATTATGCCCCAAGGGCCTTTCAAGGCACCACTGCCTTGGGACAGTCAGGTATTCACAAACTAATGCTTTCCCCAGTGATTTTAATGGTGGTATGCAATGTTCTTTCAAAGCAATGTGTGATTTTCTGAGCAGAACAGCATTTCAAAGAATCTGACTTTAATAAAGACTTTAATATATGGCATATTCTTAATCGGTATACTTCTTCCCCAATGAACTGGATGAGAAATACACCACTTTATTTTTTTTTTTTTTTTTTTTTTTGTCTTTTTTGAGACAGGGTCTCACTGTGCAGTTCACGCTGGCCTTAAGCTCACTTTGTAGCTCAGGCTGGTCTCGAACTCACAACAATCCTCCTGCCTCAGCCTCCCTAGTGCTGGGATTACAGGCATGCGCCACCACGCCCGGCTCTAAATACACCACTTTATAAAGAGAAACACAACACTAAATCCCAGACCTGTTAAATTGGTGTATTACAGGCGACATGATTAGGCTAGTAAGACAAACCTGAGCAAGGCACCTGCTCCATTAGCATTATTTTACTGCCCACCTCTCATCTAAATGTCCCTAGAGGGTCTGGGAGAGGGCTGGGAGGCAGGAGCACCTGCTTGGTAGGCAAGTGAAAGGTCCTGAGTTCAGCCCCTGGTACCAAAACAGTAAATAAGTAAATGTGTCCAGAAGGGTGATGTATTTGGAGGTGACAGTGGGGGAAAGGAAATAATACAGTGAAAAACAAAACACACTTGGTACTATGATGATCTGTTCACTTAATTAAATCACCTGTCTTCAACTCTACCGGATATGAAATTAAGGTTACTTTTCTGAGCTTGGGCTTCTCCACCTATAATACTTGGAACAACTACGTCAGGATTGCTGTCACTATTACATTGTGGGAAGTAAGACATAAAACTGGCAAGCAATATATAAAGCACTTTTGCAAATACATAGCGATTCAGGATGTTGTAGTCTAAAGGCTCATATAGTTTAAAGGCTCAAGGACCTGGTACATTATCTGTCTATTCAGGCAAGCTGGAAATTAAAGGGTCCCGGCTGCACATGGTGGTGCACACTTAGAGCCACAGCACTCTGGGAGACTAAGGCAAGGGATCAGAAGTTCAAGTCCAGCCTGGGTGACCTAGCAACAACCTGTCTCGGACGATGAAGGGCACGGGGATGTAGCCCAGTGAGAAGACCCTGGATTCAATTCACAGTGCCAGAAAAAAGTTAGGGTCCCAAACTGTAATCTTGAAAAATGAGAATTATTTTATATGCCACTACTAGTATTACAAAATCATCAATGCTTTTTAAAGATGATTAGTCAACCTACGTAAACAATATATAATAATACCAGCGTGTAATACTATGGCTTATATTGTATATTCTGTGCCTAGAGCTGTGCTTAAAATACACTACAGCGTCACTCACTTTGTCCTTATATTATTCCTAGAGAGAGGACACTACCCTATTTTATAAGTGAAAGCCTAAAGCACAGGTTCAAGTAACCTCCCCTACATCACAGGATTAGCAAATGAAAGAGCTACTGCCAAGCTTGGACTGACCAACTGTGGTGATCAAACACCTGAAACGGCTTCAGCTGAATAAAACTCTCCAGTTATCGAATAGCCACAAGATTTTGAACACAGCACAAAAATGTAAAATACCTTACTGTACAGTCACTTTACTGTTTTGTTTGAGACAGGGTTTATTTAGTTCACATTGCCCTCAACTTGTAGGGATCCTCCCGCTTCAGCCTCCCCTCCAGCAGTGCTGGCATCGCTGGCCTGCAACTGCTTCCACTTTGAAAATGGCATTTGGGTAAAATGAGTTAAAATATATGCTCGGAAACAGTCTGGCTTGCTTTCTGCTTTCTTTCTGTGGCTACTATCAAGTTTACTTTTTTTAGTTTCCGGAACTGGGGATTGAACTCAAGCTCTTGCGCTTGCCAGGGAAGCGCTTATTCCACTGAGCCATCTCCCCGGCCCCAGTAACTGATTTTAGGAACCACAAAAGTTTAACTGATTTTTCCCCCAATTTATAAATATTTCTATACTTCGTTCACTGTATTCATTAAGGAATTACCTCGATGCTAAATCTCTGTCTCTGTCTCTGTCTCTGTCTCTCTCTCTCTCACACACACACACATACAGGTCATAAAATACTGGTTGCTGAGTTCTCTGAAATTCACTTTGAAATGCAAAAAACCATATCCCTAACATGAAAATTATCAACTTCATTAGGAAACATGGCTTTTCTTTCCAAGAATCTAATGGTATTTAAACCAGCAGTTCTCAAAGTGCTACCCAAACCAGCACAATCAATACTACCTGGAAATGTGTTAGAATTTCAACGCCTGTGCTGAAACTACTTAGAAAAACAACTCTGGGATAAGTCCCAACCACAGTCAGGGTACAGCATGTTGTATTTTATTTTGTTTGGCTACAAGGTCTTACTACATAGTCCAGGCTGGCCATGAACTTGGGGTGATCCTCCCACCTCAGCCTCCCAAGTGCTGGGATTACAGGCACGTGCCACAATGCCCAGCTTCCTCTGTATGTTAAACAGATGAGATCGGGCATGTTCAGGGTGGTATGGCCGTAGACTCCTCTGTATATTAAACAATCTTTCCAGGTGACACTGATTCAAACCACAGTTTGAGGATTATCACTATAAGCAAATTCAGCATGTGAACATTAAATTGGGATTCCTTGAATACAGAACTGTTTCAGTGGGGGATATGGGCAGGATTTGTTATGCTAGAGATATTAGAAACTCATTGTGGTTTTCCTTAAACATTTCTGTTGTAGAAATTCTCTACAAATAAGGAATCCTAAAGCCATAAAGTACTCACTGATCTCCCTCGGAAGAATCCTCAAACCTAACCATATCGTACATTTTTGAAACCGAAGACTGGAGGTCATTTTCTCTCATGCTGCTATAGCTCACATCTAGGTGCCCCCCAAAGTGTCATGCATTCAAGTTCTAGATGGGGCTTTTCAGAGGTGGCTAGTTCTAGGCTGTGCATGCTGGGACTACAGTGTCTCACCCTGGACGTGGGTGGCACAGGCCTAAGGCTGGATGGGATACAAGGAGGGACACATCTGCTGATTCTGCTGTTTCACCACTGCTGCTCACTGCTCTGCAGTCTCCTGCCTGCTGGCCCGGGCAGTATCTCTCCTCTGCGATGGCCCTCTGCCACACCGCCCCTTTCTCCCATGGAGCCAGCCGACGAGGGACTGA
>PVKA01055953.1:0-10063 GCA_004027165.1 Ctenomys sociabilis
CTATATATCCAACCCAGGCCTTTTTCTTTTTCTGCCATGGTCTTACTCACACTAGTCTTAAACCTGTGCTCCCCCTTCAGCTTCCTGAGTAGCTTGGGTTACAGGTGTGCACCACTGAATTTTTTTGTTATTATCTGTTGCCTGTGCTTCCTTTTTACACACATTTATGTGCATTTACTTACTCAATGCACCTCATTCCAACCCCGAATCTTCTACTTGCCCTGACAAAGGCTAAATTTCTATGTTTAAAAACAGTCATGCGAAGTAGCCACTAAAGCGTGGGAATCATGGCTTCTATGCACGGGCATTATTACCTTACTGTGAGCCACCTCCTCTGAGCTCAGTAAGCACGGAGACGGTGGGTGCCCTCACCGTGGGGTCAGCAGTGCCCACTCAGTGCCCGGCTCACGATGGACATGAAGGAAGCACATTTGCCCAGCATATCACTGCATGATGCAGAGAGCACATGGCAGATGCGGCATCACAGAAAGCCAGCTTTGGGAAAGGAGCGGGCAGGCAGAGAGCGCCGCTGCTCACTTCCTGCTCTGTCTTCCTTCCCGGCACGGTCACGCAAGCTACAACGTGCCTTCCTCTGGGAAGGCAACCAACAGTCCTGTGAGCTAGGGCAGAATCCAAGAACCTGCAGAATTAGGCCCTGAGGCTTAGCTCTTCTCGGGGCAACAGGACAGCCATCAATGGGAGTCCCAAGAGGGCGCCAAGGTCGGCACCTACCCAAGAGCAGAGGGTTCCAGGATAGGTACTCTAACCGAAATAAGCAGCGCCGATTATGGAAATCAAGTAGGTTGGGGCACCTCGGGAAGCCTGAGTAGGTGGATGAAGATCAGATGAAAACAAAAATTCATTAGAGGCCGTGAATGCCTAATCTCTCGCGGCCACCACGGTGTTACGGCACCAGGTGTAGGCTGCTTCGGATGTCTTCCTCAGATCACAGCTTACCTTGGTCGCTTGCCAATTGCATTTCATTCCTTTAGGGAGGCTAAGATTAAAGCAGTAATTTTAGTGGCGGGTATGTGTTTCAATTAGCACTTTACTTTTGGAATAATCAGAGTTTTACTGTTAATTGGTTAAAGAGAAATAAATTGTTGCAGACAAGGAAGCGAAATAGGAAGCCCTTTCAGTATTCTTAGGAAGCACTAAATGACTATGTGAATGTTTTATAAGACTGAAGTTTATGCCTTTAAAGAATGACATAAATATTAAAATTAAGTATTTACCACTGCTTTTGTTGGTATTTTGTTTGGGGATCAGGATATACAATATTGAATAAATCATTACAGGACTGACTAGAAGTACAAATTTAATCTTATCAAAACTTAACCTAATCACATGCCAAAGAGTTAGGAATTTTACATTTCTTTTTTCTAGTTAAGGCCCCCCTCCTTTCATGCAAGCTAATGCCTACACCCATATTTTTAAATTACCTACTCAGACTATTGTTTCTTGCTTCCTCTTTTGTCTACTAACTTCTTGTTCTGGATCCAAGCCTTTATTTCTTTTCCACTCTCCTAAATAACTATTTCCCATCTACCTTCTAATATTTTCAAAATCAAATTTGTGAATTTTTATGATGCAAAACCTTATTGTCAATTCTGGCTTAAAAGCAGATGCTCTTTCTGGAATTTTCAATATGAAATCCCTTCAGATATGGGAGATTCTCTTGAATTGCTTACTTGCCATTGCTCCACCTTAGCCACGCGTGGGGGCCCAGCCTCCGTGCTGGGAGTTCGTGGTCACCTGGGCAGCATGGTGACTTCACAGCCCTGAGTGCTGAGGCTTAGCTCTTCTTTGGGCCTCAAGAAGTTTATTTGGCCGGGCGTGGTGGCGCATGCCTGTAATCCCAGCACTCGGGAGGCTGAGGCAGGAGGATTGTTGTGAGTTTGAGACCAGCCTGAGCTACAAAGTGAGCTTAAGGCCAGCCTGAACTGCACAGTGAGACCCTGTCTCAAAAAAAAGACAAAAAAAAAAAAAAAAAAAAAAAAAAAAGAAGTTTATTTGCTCTTAATTGGTTAAAGAAAAATTAGTTATTGTAGACAAGGAAGGGAAATATGAAACCCTTTCAGTACTCTTAGGAAGCACTAAATGACTGTGAATGTGTGAACAGAACTGAATAGTGAGCCCCTGTCTCTAGTTTGTTTGCATCTCATTTCTTTTATCTGTTTCCTAGAGTTACTTCCTTTTCTTGTTATTTCCTTTTTTTATGTTTATCTTACTACATATTTGCAGCACATACATTTTACAGCCATCTCAGAAAATAGGTACACATGCATAATACAACTTGCTTCCTTTTTTTTTTTTTTTTTTTAATGTACTTGGTTGCTGCAGGATCTTACTGCACAGCTCAGACTCATAGTGATCCGCCTGCTTTCACCTCCCCAGTGCTGGCATTACAGGCATACACCACTACTCCTGGAATTGGTGGCCAGCTTAGCCTGACCTGGGAGCAGTCCTGTGTGGCATGTGGCACAGGGGATCAAACCTGAGTCCCTGGGCTTGCCTAAGCTTGCTTAAGCAGGCACTTTAGACAGCTGAGTTATCTTGCCAGCCTTACTTCCAGATTTTAATCTCCTTTCCCATTCCCCCTTCCCTCTCTTATACTGTATCGTCAAACTTCTATTCAATTAATTTGCAAAGGTTTTTCTTTTTTTTTTTTTTTACAACGTTTCCTTTATGTCTCTACCAATAATTATAGCTTTTATTTTTTTTGCAGACAAAATATTGCCTTAATAATTATGTGGATTCCAAGTACACTTTCACTTCTCTTGCTTGTTCTGGATTTCAGCCACACAGCAAGAGCCTCTCCTCAAAGGTATGTTGGTTTTGGCTGTCTGTCCATAAATGTAAGCAATCTGACTGCAATCTGTGGCTGAAGGCATATCTGAAGAGGGCAAGGATCAAGGATTCAGTGTAAAGTCACAGTGGCCAGACCTGTGTAGTCCTACTAAGGGATGAATGAAAAATTGAGATTATGCTGTAACTGGTACCATCAAGTCCATTCAATCTAGATATGCTTCAGACATGTCCGGTACCTGAATAGTGACCAGAACACCTGGGTCAATCCCCTCCCTCAACTGCTGCTTTGTTAGAAGTCATGGATAAGCCAGGGTTAATGATGTCATTGTATTCCCTTGCTATGTGCCCTGCATCTTCTTTAGGTCATTGTTAGCTAAGCAGCTATACTTGTAAATCTTACTGGCTCAATATAATTTGACCTATGTTAATCCTACATTCTAATTTTGCTATACAAAGTACCCTTGACAAAGGGCCTTGGTGGCAGCCCCTCCTATCTCGGGTTCTATTTCTGTTCCCCAATAACCTTTCCTACTTTTAATCTTCTTTTTGCTTTGGGATTCTTTCTTTGATTTCAGGGGACACAAACTAAGCACCTCTGATATCCATCATGCTGGAGGTTGTATATTTCCTGTATTATTTTTATTACAAATGGGCCTTTTATTGGTATATCTTAGAGTCTGGATTTCAGGGTCTTGTTAAATCACTTAAACTTATTTATCTGATTTCTAGTATTTAAGGTATTATAATTTAAGGCATTATATTTCTTGTCAATCCTTTTACTGGGATGTGTGGCTTTATTAGTTGGAGAAAAATCTCATGTTAAGGGATAGGATCATCATTTTAATCCACTATGTATTAAGATCCTCTATACACTTACAAAGTAATATGATGTGTATGTGTTTTCCCATTCTTTTACATTTTCTTGGGGCCAGGGAAATAGCTCAGTAGAATAAGCGCTTGCCCAGCAAGCACTGAGCTCAATCCCTGGTACCACCCAAAAAAAAAAAAAATCCTTTGCATTTTATCTGTTTTGTTTTTGCCTTAATTAGGAATTATTAATGAGAGAAGTTATTACAAAGCTCATTACCATGCTTCTTTGTTATTTCGTGATTCTTCAGCTATGTTCTATTACTGGTCACTACGTGCCATAAATGGTATCCCAGACTCTTAGTTTTCTTTGCACAACAAATACCAGGAAACACAACTCAATAGATCGACAGATAACATTTTTCCAAAAAAAGAAAAGATATTTATTTATTTGTTACAGAGTCTCGCCATGCAGCTCGGACTCATACTGATCCTCCTTTCTCTGGCTCCTCAGAGCTGGACTTACAGGCATGAACCACTGTACCTGGTTGTAGGACCTGCGTGGCATGCAGCACTGGGATCAAATCTGGGTCCTTGCGCTTGCCAGGCAGGCGCTTAGACCGCTGAGCTATCTCCCAGCCCCAAGCTAACTGATATTTTGCAGAAAAATGAGGGTGCCAAATTTATGAATTTAAAACTCAAAAATGTCAACCATGCCTCAGTTTTGATGTCCTGTCTCAGTGCGGTATTCCACTCCCTGTGCGTTAACGATTTCCAAATAGGTCCAGGATGTCCTCAGTGTCCTGGGATCCTGTTCTCATGCACTGATGGGGACACAAAGGGCAGGATCTCTTCGCCGTGTGCACATTTAAATCCCCAGAAGCACTTAGTAGATTTGGTCTAAACTGACTCAGCACGGCCACGCTATCATTGGCACAAGAATGGATTTCCATGATTAGCTGGAAGCAATGCCGATTCACTCAGTACGATCAGGAACACACAGGCTTGTGATGATTCAATGTTTATCTAGCAAGATTGGTAAAAGGATGATTGAAAACAGTCTATGACTAAACTCCAAATCTAAAGGTCTCAGTGAAAGGAAGTTTCTTAGCAAAACATTTTACATACCAGTTAGAAAGTAAACTTGTCCGTCCTGTCTGTTTCTAGCCTGCATTGGTCCATATTACAAAAAAATGACAGCTAGGCTCTTCCTGGCCCTATAAGAGTCTCCTTCCACCTTGTATTCTATATTGAAATGTAGGGCTCTTTAGTTTGAAGAAATAGGAAACACAGGAAAGATTGCACATGCTAGTTTCCAACTTCACAGTTTCTGAGCGACACCTTATATTCATTTTGGTTCCCCAGGATAGTCCCATCGTCTGGTAGAAATCCAAACAAGGCCTAGAAAGGCGCATTGACACTGCCACACACTACCAGATATGTGAGGCAGAGAACACCTGCAGGTGTAGTTAAATCAGTGGTTCTATGTTTATTTTAATTTTTAATTAAAATATTTTTTTTATTTCTTAAAGAGTAAAGCAATACACAATTATAAGTGATGCAGAATTTCGCTGATGGAAATGATAGGAATTCAATAATGGTTCTTGTATTGCATATTGCTATCTTTGAAAGAAAGAGAAAGAGAGAGAGAGAGAGAGAGAGAGAGAGAGAGAGAGAGAGAGAGAGAGAGAGAGAAATTAAGCATTAACTCAGATGTTTGCTGATTAGTGTTGAATTTGGCTGGATCTTTAACAGTGCTGTTTTGTTACAAAATTAACCATGGGCTTACTCCCTGACCTCTTCTTGCTGGCTAGTTCTGACTGTCACAGAGAATGGACACCAGCTCAGTCTCCAAAATAACAGGAATCCCAAAAGAAAATATAGCAGAACTTTTATTCTCTTGAGACCTTGGCCAATAAATTGGCAGCATGTACTGATGAAGCAGCCACTAACCCCAGGCTCGGAACAAGAGGAACTAGGCCCAGCTACTGATAGGAGGCGGTAGGACAAAGAAGCTGGAGTCCTTGCTACAAAGCTACCATACTTTTGTGAACAAAGAAACCGTAGATAGACTTTCCCTGGCCCTACAGCAGCCTCGACCTTGACTGAGGCATCAGCTGCGGATTTGCCAGAATTCTGGCACAGTTTTGGAATTGCCAGCTTCACAACCACATGGCCTTCTTTATCATCTAAAGATACCATCTCTCTCTCCCTCTCTCTCTGTCCCTCTCTCTCTCCCTCTCTCTCTGTCCCTCTCTCTCTCCCTCTCTCTCTCCCTCTCTCTCCTTCTCTTTCCCTCTCTCTGTCCCTCTCTCTCCCTCTCTCTCTCTCCCTCTCTCTCTGTCCCTCTCTCTTGGTCTGTTTTTGCAGGATATATATAGCATATCCTGGTATGTAGTATATAATACATTTGTACTTACAGTACTCCCCCTGATTAATACAACTTGAAATCTCTCTCGGAAAAAGAGGTATGTCTTAGTACAGAGAGTGTGGTGATACTTAAGCAAAAGGCTTTCATGCATGCAACTATTCTCAAGTGCAATGGCTAATGCTTGGTGAATGAAGAAGAAAGCAAATTAAGATGGGGTGAGTCAGCAGATGAAATATCTATGAGGTTTTCACATTCTTTGAGGTAAAATGTGTGTTTGGAGCTGAGAATCAAATGGCAATGTGCGCTAAAACTAGCTGCAAGGGTAAGAGATATTGGGAGCATTTTTAGCCTCCTAATAAGGGTACCATAGTAGGGGAGATTGAAGTAAGGTGAATGAAGGGACAAGGGTGAGGGAGAATCTAGTCATTACATCTTGCTGCAGAAAGTTTGTGTGGAAGGAATTCACCTTTGCTATGTTGCCTGGCCGAGCTGTACGCTTCTACAAAAATCAGTCCCTAGATTTCAGAATTCTCACTCGGGGTTCTTCCTGCAGAATAAAAATCCATGAATCAGGACAAAGTAATTCATTCCTTTTCACTGAAGAAAAAATATCCATCAATCAATACCAGCCTTTTATTGCGGTATCTGTTGTTAACAGTGTCTCTATTCCTTTTCCTTTGGGATGCTAAGGTGATATTTACATGATATCTTCTCTGGAAAATCAAATCCGGGTTCGATGTCAGCTCAGCTGAGTACCCTGAAACTATCCGCTTGCTCCTGTTTGTACTGAGGAAAGACCCTGTGCTCACTACGCTTGTCCTCCATAATAAAGACAAACTAAGAGTGAAAGCAGCATTTCGTGAGTGCTGTCCATTACCAAGAACATGACGTCTGAGTCCCACAGGGCTAGATCCCATTCCTGTGAAGGACCAAGATGCTATTTCAGGCTACGGAAATTTGAGAGTTTCTAAAAGCTTTTCTAATAATAGTTATGATTTTTACTAGTTCTTTTTGTTTTAATTGCCTGAAGTGTATGGATAACAAGAACGGTGTCATTTCTGAAAAATAGGCATTTAGAGATTTCTATTACTATCAGGGAAATATGCACCCCTCTTGCTACAGACAGAAGCTGAGATTCCATAAAAGTTGAAAATATAAAAGCAAATAAATTTTCTCTACCATTAAGAGCACATGGTGACAGCAAAGAAATGTTTCGCCCATCCAGGGGAAAAGAAGGTCTTAACCTGGACACCTGTCTAATGTCACCTGTATGTTCAAAGAGGCCACATTCTTTATTCTTGGCTGCAGTCTATCTTGAGTCTGTGGGATGTGGCTTGAAAACATCTTAACGTTACCATAAACCCACGTATCTTGCTACCATGAACAACAATGTGCCCCTCCTTTACTCACCTTATATTTTATTTTATTTCATTTTTATGTACTTATTTGTATTTTAGGGAAGGGTCTACAGGGTGCTCAGGATCTCACTACTAGATCGGACTTGATCTGGCTGTTTACAGCCTCCCAGGAGCTGGGATCACAGGCACGCACCACCATGCCCAGTCTCAATTGCCGTCTCAGTGCACCCTGGTGGGGGGCGGCACCATAGGCCTGCGGATGGAACCCTGGTCCCTGTGCCTGCTTGCAGGCTCCTTGATTTGCTGAGCTACTTGGCTGCATACCCAAGATTTTAGTCCTCGAGTACTTTCCTGTCCTTCTCCCAAGTGCAGAGCGCTTTGTGCATCCACTTCTATCTTCTCTTCCCTAAATACATCAGGCTTCACGGCAGCCAGGATTGTTGCTCCGGTTGTCCACAGAAGTTCTGTTTGAGAAGAGAAATAGGAGGGAGTATCCCAGGCTGAGCTCCAAGACATGCCTGCAGTAGTTGTTCCCCTCCTCCTCCCAGCTCTTTTGGGACTCTCAGCAATTTTCTTTTGTGTGTGTATCCAGTGAGATTTATTCAGAAAAAGCCTGTAAGTAGGGTACACTGCTTCTATATCTTTAAGGCTCCAAGTACTCTTATTATCCCAAGCTTGGCCTCAACCAACTTAGTAAGTACTGTAGCAGATCTCCCAGTTGATTGAGTACATCTATTGCGTCTCCTTCGAGGCAGGTATGTTCCCCTAGACTTTGTTTGGTTTGGTTTTGTGTTGCTTTGCGTTACTGAAATCAAGGCCTCACACTGAGCTACATCGTCAACTCTCTTTCTTTTCCTTTTTTTTTTTTTTTTTTTTTTTTTTGACGAACTGGGGGTTGAACTCAGGCTCTTGTGCTTGCCAGGGAAGTGCTTATTCCACTGAACCATCTCACCAGCCCATCACCAGCTCTTTTTACAAATTCTCATTTTCTGTTGGAATCCTTCCATCTTAGTGCCAGGGCTTGGGTGTGGATGTCCCCTCCAAGCCTTATGCAGTCTTAGATGAGGCTTTTGCAGAGGTGGCTGAATCTAGGCTATGTGCTTAATTCATGGTGCAGTGCTGGAGGTAAGCATGTGTGATTGCTAAATAGGCCCACCAATTGGTGTGGTACCACCCTAATCCCAATGCCCTAGCTAGAGTATGAAAGGGACAGAAAGATTACTTTGCTACCTTTTGCTTCCCATGGACTGTTTCTCCTCTAATATCCTTCTGCCATACCGCCCTGCCTTGGAGTCAGCTGATTATGGACTTAAACCTCTACAAACTGTGAGCTAAATAATTTTTTTTTTCCTTTAACTTAAGGTGTCAGGTATTCTCAGCAATGACAAAACGACTAAGGCACTTAGCCTCCCCAAATGTTACAATTACAGATGAGTACCACCTTAAACAACTTTTCCTTATATTTTGAATTAGTTTCTTTACCTGCACCCTCTGTTAGGCAGAAACAGGAGTCCTCCCCCTTATGTTGAGATATAGTATAACTTGCTAAAGAGTTGCTTGTTGACAGGTTTGCTTTTTTAGCACACTAAAGGTGAACTTCCATTTTCCTCTGGCTTTCGGGCTTTAAATATAAACTCTTTCATTTTCCTATTTTAATCAATGTGTCTCTTTCTCTGCTTGCTTTCTAGAATTTTCCCCTTTGCAGGTTTTCATAAATTTTACAATTATGATCTTTGATGTAGTCTGGACTGTGTGGTGAACCATTTGTATTTAGTCTGGGTTAGAGCTCCTTGGACCTGGGACCTCACCATATTCATCACATTTGGAAAGGCTTCAGTACCTTCCCCACGTATGCACCAGGCCTTCTTGGGGAGCTCCAGTGGTGTATCTGTTATAGCACTGAGATATTCTAGATTGCTGATCTTGCTTTTTTAAAAACTCCTTTCTGGAAAGATTCCTCTGCTCTGTCCATAAGTACATCGTTCTATTCTGTACTATCTCACTGGCTGCTGAGCTCTTTTTTATTTTAGATTTTTTTTAATTTCCAGGCATTTCATTTGCTTCTTTTGTGAATCTTCCACTTTTCATCATCTTTCTTTCTTTTTTTTCTGATCTAGGGATTGAACTCAGGTCCTTGTGCTTGCCAGAGAAGCGTTTATTCCACTGAGCCATCTCCCTGGCCCCTTAATTATCTTTGTTTTTATTTTCTCAAGCTTATTGGACCACACTTACTACAATTTTGATGAATTTGCCTGCTGATTTTATCATCTCTGTTATTTTTATGTCTGTTGTTTAATATTATACCTGTTTATTGGCCATATTTCCCTTTTATGTGTATGAAAGTGATTTTTTTTGGAAAATAGACATTGTGAATTCTTTCTTGGCAAGTCCTAAATTTTGTTATTTTCTTTAAAAATGTTGAAATATTCTATAAGATAACCAAGTTATTTACAAGTTCATTAATATACTTTTAAACTGTTTTTTAAGGAATTTATATGACTTTGAAATATCACTAATATCTAAGAGATGACTATTTTGGAGTGTTCTTGTATGACATATCTCCATTAAATTTATTTAAAACCATGAGAATGAGTGACTCATTGGGAAGATTATAAATAGGTATTAAAATACAGGTAAAGGGCTGGGGAGATGGCTCAGTGGAATAAGTGCTTCCCAGGCAAGCGCAAGGGCCTCAGTTCAATCCCTTGTTCTGAAA
>PVKA01055954.1:0-10099 GCA_004027165.1 Ctenomys sociabilis
TTTGGACATGCAGGACATCAATAGAACAGTATTCCCAAATTTAATGTAAGATACCTCATGATCTTAATTAAATGCATGTTAAGGAAAGCTAGGTTGGAGTCCCAGACTGCTAGTTTCTATTTAATTAAACAAACATGGAAGAGAAGGGTTCTGAAGAACATAAATATTTATAATATTTATAATGTTTAAAATATTTCTCTTGTAAAAGTGAAGTTAATGTATTAAATAGAGCACATTTTCTGCAATTTATATCTTGCTTGCTTTTAGGATAATCATGGACTCTTCTCTTTATGTATCTCTATAGCCCAAGCAGGTAGAAATTTTTCAGTAGCAGTTATTTACCTTTTAAAAATATTTCCCCAAGATACCCAATGCACCCGAGGACAAAATAGCTGTCATCCAGTGATTTCTAATTTATCCAATTTCCAGCAATGTGTCTGCCTGCAGGATGACAGATCACTGCTACATTTTCTCACTTTGTGAAGAAATAGATAATTCTTTTCAGTGGTTTTCCTTCAATAACTCTATCTCTGAAAGCACTTCTAGGTGGTCCCTAAAGGGATTCCTCTTTAGTTAAATGGTTGTACATCTCTCCCATCATCCAAAGAAATAGTAGTATTTTTCTTTCTCATTGTTTCTTTGTATCCTCTTGCAGTTTCAATAAAAATATCTTGTAGATCTGATAATTATATTCAGTGTTTCAGAGATTTGGACAATAAAGAATTTCCATGTCTGCTTGATACATTGTTATTAGAAATTATTGAAATACCCTGCCAAATTCACTGATCTTGAACTATCAGCAGAAATATTGAATGCTTTATCAAAATAAGAGGTTATGCATAATTTGCCTGGTGTCTCAGGACTGCTGATACAAATTAATAAACAGTACTAGAAGCAATTTAGAGATAATTGAAAGTAGCAAAATTTGCAAGTGACACTGTGCCCTCAAAAGTACCTAAGACAAATAGGCAATTTTTTAATTTTTCAGATTCAGTAAGGCCTTCAAATTGTCTAACCTAAAGATTCAATTCTATTCCATGTTTCTAAGTAGAAGTGTGCTGCACAATTAAGTTCTGCTACACGAGCTTGCAGAAAGTCTACAAATACAGCCTCACATTAAAGTTTCGTGATATCAAATTCTAGTCTGTTTTAAGATAGCCTCACAGGAAAAGAAATGATTATGGCTGTAATTAACTTATTGGATGGATAGAGACAGCCAAACAAAACATCTTTAAAATATGTAGTAAACTAGATAGGCTACATAGTCATTTGTATCTAAACATTCAGCGTTAATGTTATGTACTAGTTTGTATTTTGCGTGACTTAATCCATTCCCTTGAACAAGATGAACTTTATTCTTGATCCATTATTTTATTTGAGAAAATTATTATAAATTATTTTTAGTTTTTTAAACAGATATTAACTTTTATCATTGTTACTAAGGGTCACTAAAAGACAGAAATTCAAATCTTCTTCAGAAATTATTGAATGCTTAGTTTATTTTGAAACTACTACAGTTTTCTCTCTTTGTTTTGATATAGAAATTAAATTACCTCTATTAAGTGGGTAGGCAGATATGCAGACACAATGGCTTCAACGTTATATGGCCAGAAATATTATACAACAAATATGACCTTTACTAAAACTTAAAAAAAATAATTTGTCAATTTACTTTTGTATTTCTAGTCCTTCTGAAACATAGGACCTTATTTCCCAGTTTGCTTTTGTATTCCAAGCAGGCACTTATGCCACTGAGCTACCTCCACGGCCCATACTTTTGTATGCCAATATTCACTCAATAATTCATTAAAAGTGACATTTAAAAATAATATCAATCAGTTAGAAAGTAAGTTTATCATTTATAGTTTTTAAATATGTTTAGTACAGGGTCTACAGGGTCTCACTACCATACTACACAGGTTGGACTTGTAATAATCCTCCTGTTTTCAGCCTCCCAAGTTCTGGGATTACACATGTGTGCCACCACACCCAGTCTCAATCGTCCTCTCAGTGTGACCCAGGGTTGGAGCCAGTGTGGCTGGCCTGGATGGAGCCCTGATCCCTGAGCCTGTCTAAGCAGTGAGCTATCTGGCTGGCCTTAATGATTTTTGATAGTGCAAATTTATGAAGATAAACCCTATAGAATACAACTCTCCCTTGCTTTCTCTCTTTTTTAAAAAGATAATTAAAAAGAGACACAGTTTCAAAACAGGATCATAGGAAATAAACAGTGATTATATTGCATATTGTTATCTTAAAGGAGTTGCTCTGATTTACATCATACATGTAGCTAATATAATTGTGCTACTGATTTCTACTGATTTATTGTTTTCCATTTTGTCTGCATTTTTGTCCAGCCCTCACTTTCAGAGCCTCACCAAGCACCTGAAGTACAAGAATAGTACCCAAAATGTGTTGTTTTCATAAGTAACAGACCATCCTGTAATACACATTTATTGACATGTGAGCTCTTTTCTTTGCCATATGCAATTTTATGTTTTCACCTTTTTATTTTCCTGCAGTCATATTTTCTTCTTTTAATTTACTGTGCTCCTTTCTCTAATCTTTTTTTAAAAAAATGTATGACAGAATAAATTTCATAATTCAACAAATATCTATCTATTGAGTCAGATTTGGGTTTTCAACATCAAGGTGCTGAAACTTCTCCTGGATGTCTTGATTTGAAGTCAGCCAGGAGACTAGTCAGTATGTACTGATACCAGGCAAGAAGTTAATGCTAAGCAGTGTGATTCTGAGGCACATGTCTGAAAATTTTTCAATATCCCTGAATAGATGGTAAAATATGCTGAAGAAAAATTATGCATTATTAGTATGAATAATTAAAATTTTCAAAAATTCATAGCTTTCTTTGATCTGTCATTGGCACAAAAAAGCTTTTACCATTTTTTGAAGACATACTATAGTTACAGGATGTTAAGGATAGAAACAAAAGAATAAGCTGTACTTTACATTTTTAGAGGATTTAGCATTTATAAAATTGTCACTTATTTTCAAAGCACTTTACTTCTTAGTTCGTTTTGTATTAGTAGATTTCATGACAGATTCTCATTGAATTAAAGTAAAGAAATAACTAATAACTACTAACTTTAGTCTCAGAATACATTGCTTATAATACAAGTATATCTTCCTTGCCTTGGTCATTTTTCCAGTTTCTGTCTCACCTGATGTTTCTTTATCTTGTCTCCCATGTTCTTTGCTTTGCTTTATCCTTTTTCTTTCCTTCGTTTTACCTTTTCTTCTTTCTTTATGAGCATTCTAAATACAAATGAATATTAAGAGTGACCCTACTCTGGAGTCATTAATAATATACACAACAGATTGCCAGAGATTCTCATTGCTTACCAAAGCTTCTCAAGAAACTAACTTAAAACCCTTGTTTTATTGTTTCTAAGGTTTTCATGATGCCTGGGTTTGTGTCTGTTATGCTGTGAGACAGGCATCACTACTAGTTTAAATACTCACTGGATGTCGTCACTTACTGCTATTTGTTGGAGCCAGAATGTTAGAATCCATGCTTGACTCCTCATTTCCTGTTAATTTTACTTCTTAAATACTATGCCACAGGTCTACTTTCTCTGTATCCTCTTTGGTTAACTAACCAGAGAGTCAATAATATGTGAGTTTCCTGGCTTTAATCATGAACAATGATGACTTCATTTCCAAAACAAGAAGGCTTGGAAAGATTAGAAACTGAAGTCTGAATAGAATGTCTTCAAAAGTATTTTTCCTAGTTTGCACCTTGTTTGCACAATGGACAATACGGCAGAAATTTAGACATGTCTATTCTCTCTTCAAACTATTCCAGTGATTCTCATTCCACCTATAATTCAAGCAAAGTTTTCAGTTCATCCAAAAAGAGCATACACACTCTGTTCTATTATGTATTGGACACTTCTAGATTCGCTAGTTCACCTCTGTAGATGATAAGGCAAAACTGCTGTTAATTACCTAAATGTCCTAAGATTTATCTTGGTTTAGAAATTGTGCACATTTTCCACTACGAACTTTTTTTTTTTTTTTTTTTTTTGTCTTTTTGAGACAGGGTCTCACAATGCAGTTCAGGCTGGCCTTAAGCTCACTTTGTAGCTCAGGCTGGTCTCGAACTCACAACAATCCTCCTGCCTCAGCCTCCCGAGTGCTGGGATTACAGGCCTGCGCCACCACGCCCGGCTAACCACGACGAACTTTGACCATCTCATCTTTTCTAATTTCTCAAGTTTTGGATTTCTCTTTTAATGAGGCTGCCTTAGAAAGTCTTTGCTTTCCATTCTAATTGGCTCCTCACCATTTTGTGAAGCCATTGTTGTTTGTTTTGAATCAAGTTGGACTGGAAATGTTTTTATGTATGTGCTGTCATTATCATTTGTCTGATGATAGTTCAGTGCCTGATAGAAGATATTAAAAATATTCACTAATGAATGCGTGAAGACGTTTAATAAGGTATGGCTAGACTTTGAAAGAATGCTCTACCTGCACTGTACTCCAGAACTGTGCCACTCTGAATTTTTTAATTACATCTCTATTTATTCTTTGTTACTATTTTCTTCATAGGAGAGGGTATTCATAAATTACTCAGTGTATCACTGCATAAAAAAGATTTCTACTCTTAGAGAATTGTGTATAAAAACTGTTTATTGATTAAAAGAACTAAGCTTTGCTTTATACTGCAAATTTTTAGAACAAAAGAAACATTTTATGTGTTTCAAAACAGGTAGCAATAGTTTCCTTGCTCTAATTTGAAAATATAATGATTGTGTACTCCAAATTTTCCAGTTTCTAAACTAGCATTTTTCTCCAAATATCCTCCAGTGATCCAACTTTAGCATGACTTTTCCTATTTTAAGATTTTTTTCCCTTGTGAATGCGCACATAAGTACACCCCACCCCCGTTCGAAGGGCGTAGTGCTGAGTGGGAGCGACACATCAAGCTTTTTGGGTTATGGCAATTGTGAGGAAGAGGGACAGAGATAGTGCCTTGGTTACTGTCCTAAATAGAAAGAGTCTGGTTAAACTTTACCCGTGGATATGCTTCTGAGAACACTGCCAGTGTCCTTTCCTAAGCACTATCTAGATTGTAGTAGATTTTTCACTCCTGCAGCATAAAAACTGAATGCCAAATCAGTTTCTTTGAGAAAAGTGCTCAAGAAGCAGATGCAAATGTTAACTTTATTGGAAATAGATTTTTTAGCAGGGATAGAGCTGCAATTCATGTGCATACTAGTTTTTCTTAATTAATTGGATAGAAAATTTTGCATTATTATTTGTTTATTCTTTATGACAGAATCTTATTTTTAATGACTTATAGTTTGATTAACTACATTGAAGATAGTGATACACAGTGTATTAGCAACTATCATTTTGTTATAAAATTTTATTTTTCATAAAATAAAGACATTGAGATTCCATGAATTATCAACAAAAACTTAATCTGAAATTTTATGAAATTGCATAGAAGCCATATAATATATTAAATCTATATTTATTTTTTGGTGATAGTTAAATTAAAATATTTTTGAGAGGCCTAACCTGACTCCTCTTAATGACTAGTGACCAGGGTAATATATCCACCTTTCCTCCACATAATTATTATAGCTCATTTGTCCACTAGATGATCTTCCAACTAAACCAAATGGAGCTAGATATATATATTCTCCAATCCCACATGTTTTGTTTATTTTATTACACTTAGAATTCTAATATATCCCAAAATCATTTATGAAAATTGATTTGAACACCTGTAAAACAATGAGAGTATATTTTTTCCATACAAGCTTAGGTCTCATAAGCCAGTAGAACAGCATATTTTGTTATATTTACCATAATTTATCTGCAAATGTGTTTCAAATTATATTGCTCAGGTTGGGTGGATGGCTCAGTAAAATAAGCATTTGCCTGGCAAGTGCAAGGGCCTGAGTTCAAGACCCAGTTCTGAACAACAAAAATTATATTGCTGTTTTAAATTCTAGTCCAAGCAGTTTTAGTTCATAGATTTTGATGCAAACAAGATAGAAGTAAAATGCATTATCCTCTTTTTTTTCTTGTTCTATAGATAAATACTCATCTGTCATTGTTATCATTATATGTGTAACATATTCTTATAAGAAACAGTTTTCTTTAAACATCATAAATTAAATCTTTTTTTTTTCCATCTAGCAGAGGCAAGGAATTATTTTCAAAAAACGTTTCTATGTCCTTCCAGACATCATTGAGTATTTGGCATGGAATAATTGTTTATAGTATGAATATGAATTAATGGATAGAAAAATGTTTGAATATATTTTTATAATCTGACATGCTAAATTACCCATAAGATGTTTTTACTACATAATATTACTATAAGTACTGTATTTATATACACTTATACCACATAGTCACATATAAAAATCCATATGTAGCAATATCAAGATATATATGTCTAATATATAAATACAATATTATTGTATTTATAATAGAAAAGGGACTCATGAACATGAATCTACGTTTTTCCTTATTTTTATTCTAATAAATTCTAACAGTTTGAACTTTTAAAATATCTCACTTATCATCCATATAACCTCTACCTATATTCAGCTAACATTTTACCAAATGTCATTCATTTCATCTCTTCAGATACACTGACACATTAAATGGCAGGTATCTGGATATTTTGATCTGAAGCATTTCAGAGTGGTATTCCACTCTGAAAATCAGTGCAGTTTCACACAGTATTAATGGATAAGGTAGTGACACTTCTCCTGTACAGTGAAAGCATTCTCTGATGATGTCCTGGAACAGCTGGTCTCATGCTGATTCTGGGCTAAGATAATGGTAAGATTGAAAATGTTCTGTTCAAAGTGCAAAACTCCTCCAGTGCCACCCAGACCACTCCGTTGATTGGCGGTCTACTCCCAGTATGACTAGTGAGAGACCCTGCAGGAAATGTCCTCTGGAAAGGTCAAGTAGTTCTTGCTCAATGAAGAAACTTGACAAAATCTTTTGTAATGCTTACTATAATGCTGAAGCAAATTTCATACAGGAACCAAAAACATTAGAAAAACAAAACCAATCTCAGAACTTGTAATTGGAAATCCGATCACTGAACTTAATTTCACTTGTTGTCTTTTGTTCTTATAATAATTATACAATATCATAAAGCATTTATAATATTTATTCTATAAAACTCATAGAATTCTATTGTAATTATTATAATTGAAATTCTCCAATTATGCACTGTTTTACTAGATAATCATAATAATTACAGGATATTACTTAGTATCTGTTCCAAGACCAGCTCTTCCAAATTATTAAAAATTGTTCATGATGGAATTTTGAAAAGAACATTTAATTAATTTCAGCTACAAATTTGGTTCCCGTTATTATATTATTTTATCTTTTTATTTAACAAGGCTAGGATGATTTAAAATGATAGCTGATTTCTTGAGACTAGAGATTTCTGTATTAGGTTGGTTTTCATCTATATATGTGAAAATTAACTTTGTAAGGTCTTATAAGCTAAATCAGTAATTTGATACTAGAAAAATAAAAGAAGTGTAGAGGGAATGGAGAAATACAGAAAAGAAATATGCTTTCACTGCATAACAATTTTTCCACAGTGAATGTAATCATTAGGTATTGCAGGCATGTACAAATAAATAACAGAAAAATAGAAACCTTAACTATTACTGTGAACACTATGGTGGATCCTGAAATAATTTAGTCGTTGGTGTGAAGTAATAATTGTTTTTTCCCCTCATTGCTGTGTTTCTTGTACACTAGCTATCAGGTTTAGCCATGCCTACTTAGGGAACACATTTTTGAAACAAATTTCACTAACTAATGCACTTTTCATCACTGAAAAGAAGGCTCATTTTTTGTTTTCCTATTGTGATTGATGCCAGGTTCTGCTCATGGTTCAAACGTTAATCAACTTTCAATTTCCTTTTGCATATTACAAATTTATTTGTAGGAAGCTAGTTCAATGGTTATGTTGCCAATCTTTTCCACATTTACCACTTTTTATACACTAGAGTGATTAGTTAATTATGGTATCTGAATTAAAACTACTGCTTTCACACAGCAATATTTTCAATCAGAGCCCTTTCACTTGCCATCTTCTACTCAAGACTTCTGGATGAATAGGTCTCTTTTGAAAGATACTGAAGATGTTAAAGACATCTAACACAGCCATCTTGATGTATCAACTGTTCTCTGTTTCAGTGTAATGGCATTGTTTTCCTTTGTTATTCCCTTTTGTAAAGAAGAAACTCACCTTTAGTCAAAACAAATGTGGCCAGGAAGAAGTTTTCCTTTTTTTCTTACCCTCTCTATTAAAAAAGTGAGGAATCAAGCTGATTATTCCAGCTTGGGGCTTTCTATTCAGACAAAAATTTGATCAACAGGTGGGAGAGGTGGGACAAGACATGCACTCAGGCTACAGTGGTTCCAGTTGAAAACTGTAGAAAACTGTGGTAAGGATGCTCTACCCACTTGAGTTTATTAGAAGTTTCAAACAATGACATGTTACATGGCAACAAAGTGCAAACTCATACTACATAATTTTTTAATTACTGATGCTTATGGTTATAATAGAAAATGTTTTTAAAACACCTTATGAGTTTAGCTTTTGAAACATGATTGGACAGTGGGTTCCCTACACTCACTGGTGAATTAGTTGATTGATGAGTTTATGTTTGAATTTGTAATAAGAAAGTAGAGCTTGATGGAGAAAGTGTGTTATTAGTGGCAGGACTTGCTGGGTATTTTCTTCTACAAGGTATATTTTGGCCTTCTCCACTTCCTGTCTGCCAAGCACTCAGCAGCTCTGTGCCAGCAAGCCCTCCCCACACCAGTTCAGCTTTGAAGCTGGCCACCATGGACTGAATCCAACAAATACAAATCTCTCCTCTATTAATTTACATGGGGTAGATACTGTGTCCCAGAAATGAGAAAACTGACTGATGAACTAACCACAAAAGTCCTCTCTTGAAGATATATAGAAAGTATTTGGGGATCAAACAAAACATTTCTAGTAATTTCTCAAAGAAATTCCTAACATCCTTACATTTACTTCAACGTTAGTTATACTTCCAAATGCAATTTAAATTTTTGTTATTTTTTTCAGAAAAATACACTTGCCTTAGTAATTACTGAGTTTTTTAAATGCACTTATAAATGATAGAAATTGTATACATTACTTCAGCTATGGAAAGCTTCATTAAGCAGTTTTGAAAGTATTGTTTCTTTAAAGAGTATAGGTAGAAAACATTTTCAAAAACTTAAGTGATTTGAAATAAAATTTATAATACTAGAGCCAAAATAAATATAGTCATTACTCTCTTTAGTTCAATGGTAACATTTTGGTTTTATGTTTTTAGGTTTTTCCAGTATGATGGAAATATCAGAAGACTATGTGATGTGATATTTGCTTCTATGTGAGTTTGACTAAAAGAAGCATCAGGTGAGTGAACCCAAGAACATCTGACACCACAGAAAAATACAAAATGCATTTATGGAAAGACGTCAAGCATTCACCTACTGCTTCTGTCAAGTATGTGTGGGAGAAATCATCTCCATGCAGGTCAACTGCTACAATAAGCTGATTGTGAAATTCTTCCACCCAATACTTAAAAATATCTTTCTCTGACATGTTAATACTTTCCAACACCTATTTCTACAAAAAGATTTAGAATTTTCCATAGTAAAATATCACATCTATTGTATATTGATATTTTTAACCATTTTATTCAAGTAGGATTTGACACACTTTTCTTAGATTTGTATTCTTTTTTATATGTCCTGAGCAAGGTTATGTGTTCTCATCCTGCCATGCATTGCCTTAGTTTTTATTGTATAATTAGCACAATGGCGTGAATTTTGTGAAAAGAAATATTCCACAACATAGTGGAGCACAACGCAGAAATATTGACGTTGTGCATTTATATGTGCATGTTTTACTTCTGACTTTTAAAGCTTTGTAACCAGAGAAAAAGATGAAAATTTCTGAGTTACTTCAACTGAATTTTGCATAAATAATTTTATTTTATGAAATAAAAATTACTTTGAAAAAATGAGGGCTCTAACATTGTTACTAGAATTAGAC
>PVKA01055955.1:0-10098 GCA_004027165.1 Ctenomys sociabilis
AGGAGAGGGAAGGGGAGGGGAGGGGGAAAGAAGGGAGAGGGGAGGAATAGAGGCCAATAAACATGCCTTCCCCAGAAGGGAAGTAAGCCCTCAAAGGGCCTGACTCACTCACAAGACAAAACATACCCCAGCAATGAGAACGGAGCTGACTGTGTGTTGTGGATGATGGCAAAAGTGGGGGAAACACTTTTCCCTGAGATGTCCAGGGAGAGCCCCTGAAGGAGGCGGCTTTGGAAGGGTGGAGAAGACTTTGACCTCCATGATGGGCTGCACCCCTGCTGGCATTGGGGAGCAGAGAGCATTAAGAACATAAGGAGAGAAAGAGACAGAGAGAAAGAGAGAGGAAAGAGAGAGAGAGAGAGAGAGAGAGAGAGAGAGAGAGAGAGAGAGAGAGAGAGGCAGATGCAACCAAGACTTGATTTGGTGATAGCTTGTGCTTTTGACTCCCTGGAATCTCCAGGGAGAGCTAAGTGTGGCAGTCCGGTGGATCCATGGAGGCTGCTCTCCCTGGGAGGGAATGGCAGGAATCTGGGCCTCGCCCCAGCCTGGCTTAGCTCAGGCTCACTCCCTTCTGCTGCTGGCCTGTGGACCATGGGGGGGCTGTCTGGGTGTCCCCCGAATCCAGCGCCCCATGAAGGGCCCCTTCCTATCCCCTGCCGCATACTCCCCAGCCTTCTTCAGTGCCCTGATATCTCTCTGAGAGCCCAGGTTTACAATCTTCCACTGGCCCTCGTCCCCCAAGTGCTCTTTAGACTCTCACATCAGCTACAACACAGGTGTGTAACTCTAATTAAAAGGGACCCCAACCCCACCTTCTATGCCCTGTCCTGGGCATAAACAGATGATATGGTCCTCTTTCCCTCACAGGATTTGTCTAAACATGCACTTAACTTAGCCCTGCCTTCAGATCACTGTTTTAGTCTGTTGCTCTGGGTCTCAGTTTCCTGATCTAGAAAGTGGGCAGAATAGCATCCCTGGTTTTTTCATGGGGACTGAATGGGAAAATAAAATGAAAGCCAAGGACAGGATAAACACCAAGGATCATGAACATCGACCTTCTGCTCTCCCTCCTGATCAATTCTGAGCCCCCAAAGCCCGAGCGTCCTCCCTGCTCTCCTGCCTGGTCAGCCCATCCCTTGGGGGCTGCCTAGCCAGGGGCCCCACTTCTTGCCCAGTTGCCAGAGAGGCCTTGGGTGTTGAAATCCTTCCATTCTACAAGGCCAGAAATTTGATTATGTTATTAATTAAAGCAAGATGCAGGGCCTGGGAGATTTATTTTCTTTTCCATATCTGCGGCTGTAAATGCCACTCAGGGAGCTCAAAGGCCCATGTCAGCCTGAATCAGGCTCCTGAACAGACGTTTTGTTCCCGTTCGGTCTGCTCAGCCCCTCCTTCCCAGCGTCAGGAAGGAAGTGTGTGTTGTGACACACACCCCTCACCCTAATTTCCTCGCTCCGTCTGTGCGAGGCCGAAAGGGGGGAAAAAATACCTGGCAATGTGGGCCGGGGAGGGAATTTTCCAAGAAATTTGTTTTAAATTTCTGCCTCATCATTATAGAACTTTCACGTTGCTATTTTTAGGTGCGCTACCGAGCCAGGCCCACATTCCTCTCATCTCCCCATGCCCCAGCCTTTGTTTATACAAAGCACATGCTGAAATCATTATTTAAAAACCTCCAAGCCCATAATTGCTCAGGTAGGTGAAGAATGCAATCTTTATGGATGTCGCTCACACAGCGAACTATGGCTTATTCATATTTGGGTCCCTTTATGCCGGGTCTCTGAGCCCCTGGGAGGCCCAGAAGAATCAAGTGACTTGGAGCAAGCAGAGGTGTAGGCGATATTGTAACTGAGCGCTGTATTTCAGAAGAGGAAACACAGCTACAGCCCAGATGAAACTGGCTCGTGGCCCATGGGATATCGGTCTCATTGCTGGGACTTACGCCCACTAGAGGTCCACTTCCATTGAGGCGCTTTTCCTCCTACCCTACTATGAAAACAAGTTCAAAGCTGGCTGTCCGGTATGAGCTCTGAGACCTGAAGCAAGTTACTCAACCCCTCCAGACCTCAATATCAAAAATACTCACCTGAAGGCAATGGATAAAAATTAAAAGAAAGGAAGCCCTATGCTTAGTTTCAGTTTCCTCAGGAAGCAGAGCCAAACTGTTCACCCTGCCCAGGAGTGTACCTATACCCATGCTGCTTTGCGCAGTGTGGACCAGGAGCATGTCCTACTTCCGCCTGGCCAGAAGGATTTCTCTTTGTCACTGACATTTAGTGCTTTCCTTGAGTGGGTCACAGTGGCTCGTGTTTGGGTGATACCAAACAAGTGGCCCTTCATGGTTCTGTATCCACAGACTGAACCAATCACAGATCAGACACACTGCCCCCCTCCCCCAAACAATCTGTGCCTGTGATAAACAGAACGCGGTCATGCTTGTCATGAGTCCTAAGCGATATAGAACAGCTGTTTATATGGCATTTGCCTTGCGGTAGGCATTGTAAGGAATCTTGCAATGATTTAAAGTATGCAACTTACATAGGTTTTATGCAGATACTACACACACACACACACACACACACGGGACTTTGAACATCCTGAGATTCTGGTACTTGCTGGGGTCCCACAACAAATTCCCCATGGACCCAAAGGAGTGACTGGATACTGTGTCAACCTACCGGTGGACCAACCCCAGGTCTACCCTCACGTGGACCTAAGAATCCGTGCGGACACACTTGTCAGCTGAGTTGGAGGTGTCTGTTTGGGAAGGACAGTTCCATGGGGTTCCCCCCCGTTATACGTTCTTATAACTTACATTATGATTTTAATGGGCATCAGGCATTCTTGTCTTTGTGGTCTTTCATTAGCAAATATTAAACATTACCTTTTCTGCCTGTTATGGGTGCATCATTTTCCTATTTGGTTTTTCTTTTGGTTTTAAAATATATTTAAGGGCTGGTCAAATAGCTCAGCAGATTAAAGCACCTGCTTAGGCAGACACAGCGGCCAGGGTTCAATCCCCCGGCCTGCCATGCTGACTTGCTTACCCCTAAATAAAGGATCAATAGCAGCATCTCAGGCCCCTAGTGTCAGTGCCAGTATAGCTAATATTACTCAAAAAGTCTACCTTATTTCTTGTTCCTCAGCACAGAGTTACCATGGCCGATGACCACAAGTTTTCTTGGGGGACAACCAGGGGACTGTCCTCATCATGCTGCGAAGCGCATTCCATGACAGGACCTTCCACAGTCACCTCCAACCCATGGAGACAGCCGCCATGAGCTTCTCATTGAGGTCGACACACCTATCACCTTATGACCACTCAGGTAGAGTCTTCCAGGTACACACAGGCAGCTGGCGGCTTTTCAGGTCTTGGTTACCAAACCCACTATTGTCCTGAGTCTTTGGGTCCCTTGATTCATCCTATACCAAGGAAGTGGTGGCACATACATTCCATTTATTTGGCCACGAGAAAGCCACATCTTTCCTGTCACCTCCTTTTCCACTAAGAACGATAATCATCTGCTTTCCCACACATATCTGGCACTCCCAGCAGAGCACTTGTCTTATTCAAAGATAGTCTTGTACCCCTAACAGGGCTATTCACATGAAGTAGAAATAAGGATGTCTTCTGTCTCATCTGAACTACATAACTGACCCCGCTCTCACCTCTGCCTCAGCCAATTGGTTCAGGAATGCACACTTAACCCAGGGTGACAAGATTCTCTGATCCCCGGGTACCTCAGACCTAGAGACAACTGACTCCACAGCATGGTTGATAAGAGAAGACACACTCCTAGACACCTCTTGGTAATATTCTGGAGTTCCGGTGAGAAAGAGAAAATCCTGAAGGCTTCCCAAGGCAGAAAAGAAATCACCTACAGAGGAACAAACATCTGGCTGGTGATGGACTTCTTGCTGAGCATGATGGATGATGCTAGAAGTCGCTGAGGTGACGTCATAAGAGCCGCGCCGGAGGACCGCTTCCAGCCTTGAAGCTGATATCAGACAAATTGACATTTTATTTCGAAGGGAAAAACAAAGACTTCTTTTTTTTTTTTTCCCTTCGGAAGAACACAGAAATTTTTTTCTCTTGTACCCTCTTTCAAAGAATTACTAGAGAATATACTTTAGCAACCTGAGGGGACTACAGCAAGTAACGCAATATGGTTTCCTCCCACCAACACAATCCAGGAAGTCAGTGAGTAAAAGATCACATTCCTGTCCAGAAGGGTGGCCCACCACCAACTCATTTGGGTGGAGGAGTAAGGAACATTATTACCTAGATATTGTGAAAGTTAGAAAATGCATTTTTTAAATTTAATAATTATCACTAATGCTTCTATAGGAGGTTTTGTTTTGCTTTGCTTTTGATTGAAGTACATGTCTAGGCTTTTTTTTTTTTACTTTATTTGGAGACAGGTTTCACCAACTTACCCAGGCTGGGCTTGAACTTGTGGTTCTCCTGCCTCAGCAACCCCCTGACTGAGTGCTGGGATTATAAGCAAGTGGCACCTTGCCCAGCTAGCAGTAAACTTTATACAACTTTCTTTCTTTCTTTCTTTCTTTCTTTCTTTCTTTCTTTCTTTCTTTCTTTCTTTCTTTCTTTCTTTCTTTCTTTTTTGCAGTACTAGGGATTGAACTCAGAATCCTGTGCTTGCCAGGCAGGCACTTATTCTTCTGAACTATCTCCCCAGTTATACAACTGAGAGAGTGAAAGAAATCTGTTCACAAGAAGAAGGAAGGGAAAAATAACTAAGGTACCTGTGAACACAGGGCAAGAAGAAGGCAGCACAGGAAAGAATAGGAGTTGAACACATCAGGCAAAGGGCTCTGTGCCTGGAGCTGGAGGTTGAACTGAGGGCTTGTGCTACTTCTAAGCTGCATCCCCAGCCTTTATTTTTATTTTGATTCAAGGTCTTGTTGAGTTGCCTGGCCCAGGCTTGAACTTGTGATTCTCCTATTTGAGCCCCTGAGTAGCTGGGATCCCAGGCAGGTGCCACCATGCTCAGCTCAAGAGCAGGCTGTGTTATCATCTGTCACAATGGGAATCTGCACTGAAGTTTTTTTAATGAAAAAACAAAGAAATTAAAACTGAGAACTTTTTTTTGACTGAGAACTTTTAAAAATATTAATTTATTTATTTGAAATAAATTAAACAAATCCATTCTATATTAATATAACATTTTTTGAAAAACAAAAACATTGTTGAGAAGAGTGTGTTGCTTTATTTGATAAATTTCTTTCTTTTATCTTTTTGGTTTTTTGGTTGTTTTTTTTTGGGGGGGAGGGGGCGGGGATTGAGACAAGGTCTCTCTATGCAGCCCGGGCTGGTCTTGAGCTTACTTTGTGGCCAGGTTAATTTCAAACTCACAAGGATCCTCCTGCCTCAGCTGCCCAAGTGCTAGGATTATAGATACGTGCCACCACGCCTGGTGATGAATTTCTTTAATGTCTCGCTTAATAGAGAGAGGACAGATAGATTTCTATATTTTCTCTACAGAGTTTTCCAATGTGTTATTTTGATTGAAGTGTATGTAGGAAATCTGTCCTTTGTATTACGTAGTTGGAGAGAGGATGGTTTCGTAGCCCGTTCAGATAATTGTGGTCTTTGTTACTATACCAAATGCAACAATAGTGGTTAAAGGTCACTTAATGGTGTGAAACATGAGCCTCTCATAGTCACTTATGTTAAAATCCATTGGTCTGTCTTACACGTCAAAAGGGCCTTTTGGCAGTGCACAATTTGGTAATGTATATTCCCGACTGGAGTTTGTCCTCCAAAAAACCCGTATGTTGAAGGCCTAGCCCCTGTGTACTCCAGAGAGTGACCTGATGTGGAAGCAGGACCACTGCAGATGTAATTAGTTTGGTTAAGATGGCATCATACCGAAGAAAGGTGGGCCCTTAACCCCAAGTGAGTGGTGGTGTTCTAAGAAGAGAAATTTTGCACACAAACACATACAAGGGACCGCCCATATGAGAATGTGGACAGAGATCAGGCTGAACGTCCTCAAGCAAAGAAATGCCAAGCTTGGCAGCAAACAAACAACCAGAAGCTAGGGAAGAACCGGAGGACAAATCCACGCTCATATCCCTTGAGAGCCGAGTCCTCTCAGCTCCCTCATCTTGGGCATCTCCCCTCCAGGACTGGGGGGAGAGGATGAATCTCCATTGCTGCAGCTTCTGGTCTGTGGTACGTTTTCTGGCCGCCTTCTGAAATGAGCATGCCGTGCAATGGTCATTTCAGGATAGTGATTCACGGAGTTACACAGATCTTCTAAATGTGGCTACCGCTCCTTCCAGGATATCCAAACTACATCTGTTCAGGCCATCACAGATCTTATTGGAAAAGGTTTCAAGTATTGGGAAGCTGTCAGGCTCAGGCTCACAGTGACAGATACAAGTTTTCCAGTTGTTTAAAATGTTGATTGATTGATTTGATATAGGGTCTCACTATGCAGTTGAGACTCATAGTGATCCTCCTGTCTCAGCCTCCCCAGCACTGGAATTATAGTCATGTGGCACCATGCCTGGCTTCGGGGCCAGCACAGTATGTAGTACTAAGGATCGAACTTGGGTCTTTAGCATGCCAGGCAGATACTTAGACTTCCAAGCTATCTCCCTAGACCAAGTTTTCCAAAATTCTTTGGATTTTTTTTTTTTAATTGTTGTTGGGTTTTTGGGGGACGGTGCAGGGAAGGGTCTCACTATGCAGCTCAGACTCGTAGTGATCCTCCTGTTTTCAGCCTCCCTAGTGCCGGGATTACAGGCATGCACCCCCATGCCTAGACTTCATTGCTGGCTCAGGGCACCCAAGGGCAGAACTGGTGCTGCATGCAGCACCAGGGATCGAACCCTGACCCCTGTGCTTACCTAAGTAAGCGCTTAGTCCCCTGAGCTATCTCACTGGCCCTCCAAAATTCTAATTCTCACTTAAAGCTCAAACTTGGTCATTCACAACCAATACAGTCCCTTAGCTCAATAGCATCACTTGGTTATTTTCAAGAAAATACCTCCCAGGCATCTAAATCTGCATAATCCATAGTTCATCAAGCATCCTTTCCAGTGCTAAACCAGACAGTTTGTGGAAAAGTAGTTTGGTGAGTCTGAGTGTGTTGGCTCCCCCTGCTTGAGCCCTCAGTATGTAGCGTGGGGCTGTGCATATGCCCGCTTCCTCCCAGGGTGCTAAAGAGCTGCTACTTGAAGTGAAGACTTGCTGTCATTATTTACGAGGTGACCCTTGTAAACAGGAGCACAGCCATGGTTCATGTTCAGGCACCAGATAGTTCATCCCTTGTTGCTTCTCCAGTGTAAGTGTAAATATCACCACAATGAAAATGGCAAGTAAAAATCTTAGTGTTGGTGTTGTTCTTGTCATTTTCTAGTACTGGGGACTGAGTCTGGATCTGTCACACTGAGCTATATCCCCCTCTCCCTCCTCTCAGATCAACAGCAGCATTAGGTTCTCATAGGAGCTCAAATCCTATGCTGAACTGCATATGTGAGGGAGCTAGGCTGCCTGATCCTTTAGAAAGGATCTCTCTAAGTCTCTAGGTTGTGCAAACAGGGCTCAAACTTGGAAACCTCCAGCCTCAGCCTCTCAAAATGCTGAGAGTACAAGCTTGTGCCACCACACCAGCCCTGTTAAAAGATCTTCAATGTCACAGGTCTCCTGTAAGGGTCTCAGAGATGAACACTGTAGGGGTCACAGACTATACTGGGAAACCCACTATCCAGTATCACGTAATCAGGAGAGCTATATAAATCTTTCCTGAATGATCAAATAAATGAAAGCGGGTGAGGCCTACTTTGCTTCTGTTCTGAGCTTTCTCTTATCACCGGCAAGCCTGGCCTCTAACCTACTGAAGAGAGCTCTGAGTGCACCTAAGCACAGCAGCCCAATATGGAGTCTGGAGGTAGCTGGGAGCCATGGCAACACAGCCCATGGAGCTCCAGGGTCTTGTGACATTCTTCCAAGAAAAAGAAGAAAAAGGGGAAGATTGTTTTAATCATCATATATGAAGGAGCCAGGCATTTTACAGCATGTCTTATAATCCCAGAGCTCAGGAGGCTGAAGCAGGAGGATTGCCATGAGTTCAAGGCCAGCCCAGTCTACATAGTGAGTTCAAGGACAGCCTGAACTGCATAGTGAGACCCTGTCTCAAAACACACACACACACACACACACACACACACCCCACTTAAAATATTTAAAACTGGCCTATTGATCGATTGTATACCCCAAGAGGATATACAATAAAAAATGACTACTTGCCTTCATATATATAATGTATCTTTTGTCGTCGTTGTTGCATATTTTCCTGGGCTTAAAGTTACATATACTTGAAATGGGCAATACCCTCTGGACAACTACAGTCTCATAAACAATCACAGCTGAGCCACAAATGTGCGTGTCTTCTAAACCCCGATTTCAGATTCAGGATACATCTCTGCTGGCATCCAGCTTCTCATTATTTCTGAGTTCCTTCTTGCACTTGCAAATTCAAAATGCAATACTTAAAGACAGCTTTGAAACTTTTAATAGCTCATAATATGTAAAACACAAGGGTGGAAAGTCACCTCTACTCCATATTTGCAAAAGAATTGTAGTCAATAAACAACCCAGTAATTTTTTCATATATTTCCTTCCAGTCACCTGCCCTTGACACCTGCCTATGCACATGTCCATATACACACTAAATTAAGTCTTGGTGAACAAGCCTCACAGAAGATGAAAAAATACTGTTGCAAGGACCAGCAAGATGGCTCAGTGGACTAAACACCTGCTTAGGCAAGCACAGGGACCGGGGTTCAGTCCCCAGCACCACATGCCACGTTGGCCTCACCCTTCAGAGCACTAAGCCAGCCACCAGGTCTAAGCATGGTGGTGTCACACACCTGGCACTGGGGAGGCTGAAAACAGTAGGATCACTATGAGTCTGAACTGTGTAGTGAGACCCTGTACCGAATACATAAAAAAAAAAAAAAAAAAAATTTAAAGAGAACACTGCGGCAGATCCTTTAATAAAGCAGAATACCTAGGTTTCTCATCCCAAAATATTACATGAGGATATCTCCCCGATGGATGACTAAGAGAGGAGCACACCACACTTCCTTTCGTTCCTCACAAATGCATTGCTTACTCATTGATTCTTGAGTTTGAGAAAATTCATCTAGGATATTGTCATCTGAAGACTCAGAGTCTGACATTTCACTTATGTGATCAATTTCAGCATCCTCATTAACTCAAGTCTAGAGTGATGCTATCTGTCTACATTCATTTTTTTGAATCATCTAATAATTATGAAACATCTTTCATCATCAGTTTTCTTTGTCACTTTGCGGGGAAAAGAAAAAAACAATCTAATTCTTCTTCTGTTTGTCAAAAGCAAAATCAGACTGTGAGACGATGTCTCCAGTACTCCTATTTTTTTTTGTACCAAGAATCGAACTCATGACCTCACGCTTGCCAGGCAGGCACTGTGCCACTGAGTTAAATCCCCTTTTAAAGTATTCCTTTTTATCACTTCTGATAATACACTATTTTGGACAACTGGGTAAGTTTTCCTATCAACACTAAAAAAAAAAAAAAAAATCACCACAAACTTGGTGACTTTAGACTCACAAGCATAGTACCATATTGTTCCTAAAGGTCACAAGCCTGAAATAGGGTCTCACTGGGCCAAAATTAAGCTGTCATAAGAATGGTGCTTCTTTTGGAAGCTCTAGGGCAAGAGTCCCCAACATCTGGGCCGTGAACCAGCATGTTCTTTAACCTGTTAGCAACCCAGTCTCACAGCAACAAATGAGTGACAGGTGAGAAAATGCAGCTCTGTCTGTATTTACAGGTGCTCCCCACCCCTCCCATTACCACCTGACCTCTGCCTCCTGTCAGATCAACAGCACCGTTAGGTTCTCATAGGAGCTCAAATCCTGTGCTGAACTGCATATGTGAGGAATCTAGGCTGCCTGATCCTTTGACTTTTTCCCAAATTATTACCTTCCAACTCCCTTCCCATTCTGTCCATCTATGGAAAAATTATCTTCCACAAAACATGTTCCTTGGGGGCCCGGGAGATGGCTCAGTGGAACAAG
>PVKA01055956.1:0-10099 GCA_004027165.1 Ctenomys sociabilis
AAGGAACATACACTCAGGCCCAGCAGATGCACTGTAATAGTGGAAGCTCATCTCTGCAGGCCTCAATGATCCGCAGCTGGAAATCATTTGTTCTGGTGAGGAGCAAACAGCATGCACATCCAGTCTCTAGCTTGATGACTCAAGCCCTGCCATCCTCATTCGACGGGGGATATACAACCCCACACACTCACAAGTGGTCTGCATTCTCCAGTACTTACAACAGCACACACAGTTGATTGCAGGAACTCTTAGCCCATCATGGCACTCAGTACTTAAAGTGAAACTAGATTTTCTTCATTCCAAATTCAAAATTTTCTTCAATGGATACAATTAATTTTAAATATCAACTAGGTTGCAGATGCAATCTACAAAATATCTAATTGATAAAATGCTTCAGTTTGCTCCTCTGTACAAAGCATATTTATCGAGAGCAAATTCACATGTCATTGCATTAGAATAATTTTTTCAGTGAATTCATAATGCCAAGAATTAATTGTTACCAAATTATCTCCTGAATTTTGCTCCTTGGAAGAATGGAGAGTGGGGTTCTAAAAAATAATTTAAAGAACAGGTGTGTGTTGGCTATTCAGAAGATGGGCGATACATTCATATTAGGGAGGGCAAAACAAACTGAAAAGGAAGAAATGATGCATGAGGAAGTACCTCCTGCCTGAAATGAATCTATTCTTAGGAAAGTAACTGTCATATGTCACAAACATTTGAAGAACCAAGGACCACAAAAATCAGGAAGGCCTCATCACAGCAGGACCTGAGAGCACCTGCAGACTCCTTCCTTCCACTTTTAGTTGACCTTCTTTGTTACATTTGGTGCTTCTTGCTGCTCACTCCACTGGGTCATCACCCTTAGATGAGTCAGAAGATACTATCCACAGGCCACATTTTAAACTTCACAGTGCAGCAAAAGAAATAATCATTCGACTGTGTTAGCTCTTCTATTGCTAACTTTCTTCAATTGAGAAGAGAAACCTTGAGTGCCTGTGGCACTCCCTCGCCCAGCTTTCATATGTCGCTATCCCTGATGCCATAATTTGACCTGAATTTTTATTCAGTGCTGTAGAATGAATAACATCTGCATTGAACATATAGCTGTTCATTCTAATTAATCTTTAAATTGTCAGTGTCTTCAAATAATTTTCTTTAAAGAACACAAGTGCTTACAAAATGAAACACCCAATCATAGGGCCAGCCATATAGGTCCATAGATTAAAGAACCTGCTTAGACAAACACACAGACTGAATTTGACCCCCCGCATGCCGAACAGGACCCATTCCTTGGGTGCACTGAGAGGGCAACTAAGACTGGGCATTGCGGTGCATGCCTGTAATTCCAGTGCTTAGGAGACTGAAAACAGAAGGGTCACTACAAGCCCAGTCTGTGTACTGACACCCTGTAGAACCTGAACTAAATACATAAAAAACCCCAACCAGAAAACATAATTTTTGCACAGTGAAATGGAAGTATCTCAAGGAAAGGCAAATGCCAGTTAGCTAGAATTCCATTGAAAACAGACCAAAAAATAATGTAAAAATAAAGGTTCGAGGACAATGATTCCATCGTGTCATCTATTTTCAAAATGAAATTGTAACACTGCTAAGACTGGTCCGACAAGGGGTATGTGAAAAGTAGAATCCAAGGAGCCTATGCCCCTGAAAGAAGAAATGGAAATCTTGGTGTTTGGGGACACATTGCTTTTAACCATGAGCCTGTAATTAATGCTAAGTGGAGACAAAATAACTTCAGAAGAAATATTTGAAATATGGGGAGGAGGTAGATGTGCTTCAGACACTTAGAACTAACCCACCCACATGTCTGGATGAGAGAAAGCCACTAGGCTTGCATTCCAGGGCTTCCTAGGAAACTAGCATGCAGAAGGGTGCATATCTATAAAAAACCCAAAGCAAAGGCAGAATCCTAACCATGAGTATGCTCAGCTGTTCATACCTCTGTTTCAGAAGTGGAACACAAAACCTGAGGAGAAAGAAACCTAGACAATGTGTTTCCAGAGCTGCAATTCAAACGGAAAACATGGGGACCCCTCCTCCTACTCCCGATATACCCAAGTGGCACAGCCTGCTCACCACAACACAGCAGGCCTCAGTCCCTCCCTGATGTGTTCAATAACTCATGACACTGAAAGAGCAGAAACCTGTCCCAAAGGCAAGGGGGTCACTTCCTGAGAGGACCAGAGCCCCAGGGTCAGCCTACATAACCAGGAGGGCATTGATTGCATATTCAGCTGAGTGTGACCCTCATTGAAGGTGTGAGCTTTCCAGAGGACTCCACAGAGAGGGCATCACCAGGACACCTGACAGAGGAGCTTCCTGGATATTCACCCTCATCTGTACAGGGAGGAATGGGAGGACCAGACCCTTTCCTTCCTCATTCTATAAACAGGCTACCTGAACATGGAGGAAGTGCAGCACTCAGGGGCCCTGGATCTTGTGAACCACTTGTTTAAACTTGTAAACTTGTCAAGGTGGCATAATGGACAACATCCTAGAGCAGAGGGTTCCTTCATCTACATGGCTAAAGTATCTTGTCATAAAAGATGAATTATGTGTATGTGTGAACTCCCTCAAGGAATGGAATCATTCTGTGACCGGGAATCTCTGTGAAATAAATCACCATTATTGAAAAGGCTGATGTACAGGAATATCTATGAATTCTCATCCAAGGATGGGGGAGGTTTGAGCTCTCTAAATGTTTAGTAATTGTGATGCAGTGTAACATTTTGCTTCCATTGATAAGTATGTTCGTGAATATTTTTACAAGGAGATCACATTCATGCACTTCAAAAGTGAAGGGAAAGGTGCAATATTAGATGCGAAAATGAAACCAGGTTTTATGCAACTGCCATTCACTTTGTGCATGCCTTCAACTCTCACAGTGCCAGTGTGTTTCAGAATTCTGAGGGTAGTTAATACTGAAAGGGAAGACTCAGTTAATTTTCATATCCTCCCATGTCCTAAAGCGGCTTCAATTACCAGATCTCTTTATACCGCAGGATCAGTCTTCTCCCAAGGACAAATGTAAGGAAAACAGAGATCAATTGATGAAAAGAAACTCAGACATGTTGATTTTCTTTTCTTTTTTATTTTCATCATGAACAAAGTTTTATGCACCAGAATGCTATTGAAAAAACCGTGCCTTCCAATTAAGTTACAGGGTACTGCAGGAATCAGGGCCCTAGCGAAGCCCACAACGAGGCCGTGGAAAAATCTGAACCAAATTTTACAGCTTAGGTCCCCAAGGAAGTAACATTATCAATTCTGCAAGATGGAAAGTACCAAATACAAGTCCATCACCACAACTGTGGCTGCATGCCTCAGAAGGTAGGCGTCTTCTGTTGCCACCGAGCTAAAGAGAAAAGAAAATCACACCAACAGCATTCAGATCTCACTCTCTGCCATATCCTTCTGTCCATACCTTACAGAGTCTCTGTCCCGCCCTGCATACCACAGTGTCTCCTTAGGGGGCAAAGCTTGGACGTCCCTGCCTGTACCCCTAGATGCCCACTCTGTCAGAGACCGGACAAAACTGGCTGCCCTCCTAAACACCCCAGCCCCATCCGGAACTTACATTTTCAGGTCACGGCCTCTCACGGTGATTTCAGTGTTCACTTGAGGGGCAAGGGCGTCAGATAATGGAGTCAGGAGTGCCCAAGCCTTCCCTGCATCTCGGTGGCGGTGGAACAAAAAGATCAAGCAGCTAGTGGGAACCAGGTTAAGGTGACTTCGTGACTCAGGCTGCCTTGCTCTCAGCCCATCTCCCCCTCAGGCCATCCCAGACACCTCACAGGTTCCCATGGGCTTCCCGGCCCCTCTTCCACCACCTTTCCACTGTCCTCAGTCCCCACTCTTTCCTGTCCCCATTGGGCACTCACTCTTTGCCTCCTCTGCCTCCTCACCACCCTTCAGGTCTCCCTCCAGCCGTTCCTCAGAAAGGATACAACTCGTTGAAATCACGGTCAATACCCCCAAAGAAGGCCCAGAGAGGTTCACCCAGTGCCCGACGCTGTCTTGCTCCCTGTCCCTGAGGACCTTCCTGGGGAACCGAAACGTCGCCCCCCGGCCCTGTACTGCTTCTGGCATGAAGGATTTCAGGGATAGCAAGCGCACCCGTATCGCCATCCCCTCCAGGTTCAGCCACCCTGTCATCCTCAGGGGCCTGCATGTTTCAAGAACTAACTGCTCCTCTCGAAGTCCACCTCGACCCCTTCTGTTGACCTACCGACCGCTAACCCAATATGAGGAATACTGAGTGCCTCAACATTCTATGCACAATGAGACAGGTGATGCCTGCTGCGCATGCGCGATTGGTCCTTCAGCCCTAGGCGCCAGCCAATAGCAATTTGTTCCTGACACTGACAGAACTGACACCCTTAGCCCTGAAAGAACCACCGGCTAAGAGAGTCCTGGGTTCGGTTCAGAGGCTCTGGCCTTTGTCCCTGAGGGTCCTGGGGCTCTATAGAACACAGGGCACACAGGTGCCTAAAGGAGCCTCCTGAGATAGCTTCAGTTTGGCAGTTCAGTGCAAGGCTGTAGATGCCAGGCTTTCCAGACCTGGAGAGTCACACTGTGGCCATACAAGCTAAATTAGGTGAAGGAGGACAGAGCCAAACACTGTCCTTGAATGAAACACATAAATGAACACAATACTAAGGAGTCCCAATCTACAGTTCCTTCTAGTCCTGCATCCAGGAAGAGGACAATAGGATCAGTGGCACCCACGCTGCAGGTAACCTGAGACCATGAGAAACATTTCCATCAGGATAGCTCTCATTTTGAGTGGCTTTTATTGTTTCCATAGCAAAATTCTGTACTGGGATAGCTGGGAGTGTGGTTCAGTGGTACAGCACGTGGCTGTCATGAACACAACCATATCTAGAAGTGTATCAAAGCACAAAATGCTTTCCTAGCTGTTTGGAAAGTCCGTTTTATTTTATTTTATTTTTCAGAACCAGGGATTGAACTCAGGCCCTTGTGCTTGCTAGGCGTGTGCTTATTCTACTGAGCTAACTCTTCGGCCCAAGATTGGTTCATTGAAGAGTAAATAAATTGATAAACACATAGCTCAAATAACCAAAAAAGAAAAAAAGATGAAACAATATGTTCAGATTCATGCAATAAGTAAAAACAGGAAAACTTCACAACAGACCCGATATAAATTCAGAATAACATCAAAACCTACTTCCAAAGTCTAATTTCACAGGATGCAAAATATAGAAGGACAGATTCCTACATACATATGAATTATGAAAGCTAAACCAAGAAGATACAAAAATTCTGAATAATCCTAATTTTGTTTTACCCAATTTACGTGGTAATCTGAGCAACTAAATTGAAGACAGTATTATGCAATATAAATAATTATGACTGAATTCCTGTTAATGAAATTCTATATCATTTTTTTCAGTATTTTTTATTCTCTTTGAGAAAATAACAACACATGTTGTTTTCAATTAAACAGTTTGAAAAGGCAAAATTCACATAAATTGCTCACTATTGCATCTTTCTTAGGATGTTTCATGTTTTCCTTTTAGTAAGTGAAAGGAAGAGTTCTCCTGATTATAACAGGATCACCCCCATGCTATTGGTAAAACACTAAAGAATAAAATAGGGCACAATATTCTGTATGCTAATTCTACATCAATAACCATGTTAACAAAGACTCCCAAGAAACAACAAAGAGTGGAGCAAGAAAGGAAAGAAAACATGTGGAGCAAGTTTAGGATTCCAGCTCAGAACAATGCAGAGTCTCAGATTCCACCTTGTCATCATTCAGACCTAAAGAATCACATGCATAAAGGACAAAGGAGATGTAAAACACTGCATTTAGGGGCCCTGAAAATAAGAAGGGGGGGGAATGATGCAAGTTTACACAGTCCTTGAGAAGAGAGTGAGGAGTCGCACATATGTGGACATCCTGGATCAGTGAGGAGGGAGAGCAGGGCCGATAGCGGTGGGAGACATCATCTCACTGTACTCATCGTTAATGGTGTGTGTGCAATATAAATTTTAAAAGACAGGAACAGTAAGAGAGGAGTAAATAGGACAAGTGGGTGAGGACAGAACACAGAAAAAAAAAAAACTATGTATATAAAAAGACCAGATTGTTAGAGTAGAAAATGCCCATAATGTAGGACATAAGGAACATTCAGAGTTCAGGGAGCTGGTGCTTTCAGGACAGAGGACCAGAGGAGAGAGTCACAGAGGGACAGAATCTGCCCATCTCCAGTAGGGTTCATTCCTAATGTCAACAGTCTACAGATGACAATGAGCATGTGATTAATTTCTGGTTCCTGGAGACAAATCTGCCCTTCAAGTGCACTTAGAGGGCCTGGGAGATGGCTCGGTTGGAATAAGTGCTTCCCTCACAAATGCAAAGGCCTGAGTTCAATCCCTGGTCCCCCCCCCAAAAAAAAAGAACTATCACAAGTACACTTAGAGTAACCCTACCCAGCTCATCACAAAAAAAGAGCAGTGCACAATGCCTCTCCAGGGAGTGAGGAGAACTGAAAGCCTACTTTTGCAGATGGGAGACCACTCTTCTGGAAGTAGGAGAGCATATGGGGGTAGGTGGGGATTTTGAAATCACCTGGAGGCCCTGTTCTCTCTGGCTATACTGTGGTCTCCTCCAGTAAGCAGCCATTTAACCTTCTCTGCAGGTCCTTTGCTGAGCCTAACAATTAGTCTGGCATGGGCAGAGCAACAAGAGCAAAGCATCCACATTGATCACACACATGTTTCAGGTGATAGCACAGGACTCTTCTAAATGAGAACTAGACAGTGCGTACTGGGTGGGACCAAGAGTAGTGAGTGGCAGAAAGTTAACTGAGCTGCCTGGGAAAGCTAGAAAATATGAGACATTTCAATAGTCTGTACAAATTCCCTTGGCTTCAAATTTGGGACAGAATGAGAATAAATAGCATGGATTTTCTTCTTTTTTCTCATTATCTTTTTTAAAATCAATAATTATATAGCATATTAAAAACTGTAGCCAAATATTGAAAAGTGAAAGATAAAACATGTAGTGAGAGTAAATTTTAGAGAATGTTTCTGAAATGAATACATAGCATGAGATCAATAATAGATTGCACATGCTAAATAATTTACAAGCTTAAATGAATATAACAGTAAAAATTGTCCAAAATAAAAAAGAAAAAGAAAGAATTTACAGATCAGTCATATAACAGTTCACTCTGTGCCAAAATCAAGAAATTTATATTCATATAATTAGAATTCTCAAAGTAGAAAGAGGTAGGCAATAAATATTTAAAGATTTAAAATTTCTGAATTTATTTGACGTATAGCACATTTCCAGGAAAAATGAAACTTTTCCAAAAGAAATTTGAATAAAATCATACCAATATACAAAAATGAAACTGTCCAAAACTTAATTGTAAAGAAAAACATCGTTACAGCATATACATAAAAAATATTCACTATGGAAAAACAAAGTTAAATAACATCTTATTCCATATTACAGAGAACAATAAAAGACCAAGTGTGTAAGAAATTAGACCAATTAATTTAAAGGAGGGAAAGAAAAGGAAAAAGTCTGTCCTCACTGAATTTTATACTTAGCAAACATGCGTGTGACACCTAAATGTGAAGTGTTTTCCAGTTATACAATTTTAAAATATTGTAATACCTCAAGACATAGCATATAGGAAATAGCACAGAACATAATCCAGAAGTCAAGCAAAGTTGCTGAATGGTCCTGGACAAAGAATAAAGAGCTCTCAAAATGATAGTTATGCAGGACTATGTAAATATAATAGATGAACCCATTTAAAAGGCCATTGAAGATTTCTACAAAACAGTATCAATCTTATGTGGAGTAATACACATACTCTATTCATGCATGCATGTGTGTGTGTGTGTGTGTGTGTGCATGCGTGTGTGTGTATGTGTGTAAAAGACAGGGAAGAAGTAATACAAAGTCAACGGAGAATGGAAATACACTTTTTAAAGTATATACAAATCTGTGATCCATTCAGAATACTCATGTAGTATTTTTTCAGGTTATTATATACGAAACTATCAACTAAGAAAAAGTTTTTGTGATAGTAAAGAATTACTGAGAATAAAACATAACAAAAATATTGGAATGGCAAATAAATGACCAGCACTTCTCACAGTTTGAAGACAGGATATCACACCAAGTTCTGGTATGTGGTGGACAGGACATGGACCGTGTCCAAGATGCTTACTGGTGACCAGGTGCCGCTTGTGGGACTGAGCTACTGCTATTTCCTTGATAGCAACCCTGAAGACACAGACAGAATCATGACCCAGAAGGCACAGGAGAAGCCCATTTATAGAGTATGCTGATGGAAATAGTTTGCTGTTGAATACTGTTTGACTTGCGATCTACTTATAAGACATGGTATGATAGTTTCTCTTACTATTATAAACTTTAAAAACTGCATTTCCATTTTCCATTGAATTTATATGAGCTTTTCTTTGTCTTTTACACACACACACACACACACACACACATATATATATATGAAAAACTATATAACATTACATAAGATTGCTATTATTTTGTGGAAATCTTCAATGACCTTTTAAATAATAATATTTTCATAATTATATTTTATGTTCTAATATAATTATATTTTACACAGTTCTGCATAACTACCATTTTGAGAGCTCTTTATTCTTTGTCCAGGATGATAAACCAACTTCTCTTTTCTTCTGGATTACAATCTTTGTTATTTTCCATATGCTATGTCTGGAGGTATTGGAATACTTTTAGTTGGTATAACTGGGAAATATTTTACTGTTAGTATTCGAAGACATGCTTGGTAAGTATAAATTTCAATGAGGACAGAACTTTTTTTCAGTCCTTTGAATAAACAAGTCTAGTTTCTTGCCACTTGTTTTTTTCTTCTTCTAACATGGAATAACATGCTATTTAATTTTTTCTTTTGACTGAGCCTGGATTGATCTCAGCCCCTTGTGCTTGCCAGAGAAGTGCTTATTCAACTGATCCATCTCCCTGACCCCCCAAGATATTATTTAGTTTTGTTGTTCCATAGCTAGTATTGTTTCTATGTATATGGTTTAATGATTTTTTTTCTTTACAATTACTTTTGGAAAATTTCATTTTTGTGTATCTTGGTATGACTTTATTCATACTTCCTGAGCAAAATGTTCGTTTTTCTTGGAAATGTGGTGTTATCATCTTAACTAAATTCAGAATTTTAAATCTTTAAACATTTTTTGCTTACACCATTCTGTTTTCAGAATTCTAATTATATGAATATGTCTCTTGATTTTGGCACAGAGTGAACTATAATATGAGTGATCTATAAACTCTTCCTTCATGTTTATTTTAGATAACTTTTGCTGCTATATTCATTTAAGTTTGCAAATAATTTTTTACAATGTGCAATCTATTATTAATCTCAAGTTATGTATTCATTTCAGAAATACTTTTCTAACATTCATGCTGTCTACATCTTATATCTTTCACAGTTCAATATTTGGCTACATTTTTAATTTTTTATATAATTATAATTGATTTTTCAATAAAGTTAATGATGAGTCAAAAAAAAATACCAAGGCTGAGGGGTACAGCACAGCAGCTGAGGGTCTGTGAAGATCGTGAGAGGACCTGGGTCCAGGCATTTCTCTCCAGGAGAACGCACAAAGCAGACACAGACCTACAATGTGTGTGATGAAGACTCCAGGGGGGAAAAGTTCTCGGTGAAGCACACAGTGCCTGAAGGCTGTGATGGTGAGAAGCCATAGGAAAGACTTGGCTTAGGGCCTGTGAGTGCTCCATGCCCTGGGCGAGGCGAGCCACCTCCCTCTGAGCAGGTGGGCGGCCATTGACCCACGCTTCCCAGGCTACAGCCAGCACAGCACTGTAGAGCTCCTACATGTGAGAGACAAGAGCTGTGGGCCTGAATGTTATGCAGCCAATGATACTTCTTTGGGCCTGTGACAAGAGCCAGGAAAGGAAACACAAGCTCTCCCCCAACCCAGCACACACGATGAAACCCAGGCATCCTCTGGCATGTCACGGATTTTGATGACAGCCTGGTCACTTCATGCTAGCTTG